>JAXQJV010000988.1:0-11312 GCA_037042255.1 Penicillium sp. PG106-07D
GAACGGCTATGGAGGTCCGTAGAGGCTCAGCGAGCCCGATAGTTTCGAGGCTGAGAGGTTTTAACTTTCCAATTCGCTACACATCTGCCATGAGAATTAGTGGCCGTTCCTAAATGGAGTCTCGGGGCTTGGCAACTCGTTTTCTCGAGCCCTTTGGTGTCGCTTGAGCGAATGAGAAAAAAGCTGGTTTCACTTTCGGGATCGACAGGTGATCGGATCGACCCGAATACAGAGGGACAGTTTGCCAACGGGACACAGCAATAAGATTCGTGACACACCGCGATCGATTAAAAATCGAACCCTCTTTGCATGCGACGCACAGCTAGGGTAACCTCAGGATCTTCATTTTGTCTAGCTCTCTCTCTCTCTCTCCGACAAGAGCTACCTTCTTTGCCCAACCTCATCGAGCAACACGAGGACCCGAGGATTCCGGGACACTAGCCTGTGCCACAATGGCCCAACCAACGCCTCCAGTATTATTATCCGTTCAAACGCACGCCCACGCAGGCAGTGCGGCTCCACTCTCCATTGGTGCAGTCTCAGGCCCTCGGGGCTGAAAATAGGCAGGCCCACTCCGACTCGGCGTTATGTTCGGTTAGTCGGAGTCAATGTTGTCATACTTTGCTCCCCGCTGGAATCAGTCCGATCCGGAGAATCGGGTTCCTAGATGATCCATTGGTAAACCCTTGGGAAGAGTTAACACAGTGGCAAAGTCGCTCTGGTGTGTTTATTTACTTTCAACTGTTGTGGTGATGGTATCGACTGTTGATTCAATCTTCTCCGTAAGCATTGACATTCGCCTTGCATCATCGGCCTCGTCATGCAGTCATCCGTATTTACCGGCCAGCGCACCGGGTCTCCAAACATCCCACCACATCCAGTCGAACTGACAGCAAACCGGTGAAACCCCTCATCTCTCGTGAGACCCCGCAGGCGCGTGCTGCCGACCGGATTTCTCCAATCAAGGTAGGCAATAGAGAGCAATGGGAAACATTGACTTACCACACCCAATCACTCCTTGACGATTACCATGGTCGAGGAACATGCCCGCCGTAGGAAACCCTCGGGTCGTGTTCAACACTCCCCTCGATTGCTCATCTTGATTACGATTACCGTTACTCTCGGCCGCATCGAAAGTATAACTCATGGGCCCTTCAAACACCAAAACTCAAACCACGCAAACCTGATCACAATCAAGTGTAGGAATTAGCAGTATCCGCAGACTCATGACCTCACCAACCACCCGCCTCCCATCTAAAACCCCAAACTCCATCTCCATATTCAGAGTGACCGTTTCCACCCACGGTGGATTCAATACAATACCCGATTCGTACCATTGACTTCAAATCGCCGACTTCCTTCATCCGCCGCCGACCAGATCGCCCACAAGCGATCAAGCATAGCACCATGAAGCATAAACGCCGGTTCCTGCGGCGAAGAAATGAGATCTTGCATCGAAGATCCGATATTGAGATGCCCGCCACCGTGAAGGCCCAGGACCCCGTCGCGTGTGGCGGGCCGATGATTCATGACCATTTGAAAATTGGCAATGTCTGCCGCAGCTAAGAGGGCGGGTGACCCGTGTTTGACTGGTGAAGTGAGTAGAAACAAAGTCATTTAGGCTGCGGTTGAGACATCGTGGATTGTAGTCGAATGCAGGAGGAGGAATCTCGGTTTGTGAGACAAGAGTGTGCATGGGAAGGGACTGAGATGAAACGGTGATGTCTTTGAATATTCCACCGCATTCCACGCAGCCTCCGCCTGACCCTCGAAGTATCGAGATATCGCCACTGTATAGGTCTTGCTCATCGGGGTTGTATTCACCACCGCCTGACAGCGATGTCTGAGACCACTGCAGTCGAAGACGGGACTCTCGTGCAGGTTGCCGACCCGTAAGGACCAGTTCCAGTAGCTGACCGACTTAATGTGAGATAGTTCATCATAGGCTAACCAGGGAGAGACTTACGGAAGATAACCCTTGTACCCACACTCATCCCGAGAGTTCTCTCGAGTACTAGAGAAAGTGCCGGTGCCACGGTAGGAATAATCCACTATCGTGGCTGTTGAGTGTGTAATTGATATGGCTGCTACCTACCATCACCGTGAACATGATGTTTCATTCGGCCATCTTACATCAAAGAGAAGACCTACGCGACAAAGTCATCGAACCCGCTTCGTAACCCGGGGTACTTACTCTACAGTTGGAAGCATGGGGGATGCACGCATCAGACATAGAATGGCGTCAGTGTAGCCAATCCTTTCTGCAGGAAGCATCTCTCCCCTGGAGGATGACCAACGGTAATAGACACAGCGAGAAATGCATCATATAGCCACAAATATATGAAAACTTACCTCTTTCTTCAAATCGCATTACATGAAGACTGCATGGTTGATTCCTCGAGTTCAGTGGGAGTGCAGTAGGTAATTGCACGAGAAGTCAGAAGCTTAACATGTCAACACACAACAGGTAAGTATCTACAGTACGATCTGAATATTGTACACGAGTGTCAGCAGCACTCGTCATCCTTTAGGGTCACTCTTAGCTCTCCATATAAGCCAAACTGTTGTATGAACAGCCCTAGGGACGCCGGCTGGCTCAGGCATAGGATCGACTGGCTATGCTCGGCCTTTGCGCCCAGTTCAAAATCGAGATTGACTGAGTTCAACAATCCCGACGCTGTTATAATATGTCCAGGCCCTGGACCACCCCAGAGTGCGGAATAGCCGACCGTGCGAGGGGAAGCACTACCAGGTGACCTTAATCTTCCGTAAAAACTCCACAATTCCAAGAAACTGAGCGATAATGCCCGCATTTGCAAACAGGACTCCTTGACTTTGTTTACTTGGCCCGCGAGGCACCTAGTGCGGAGATTCGTTCCTGTAAGTGTTCAACCTGGCGGGCTAGGTAGCTGAGCCTGATTACCTACACTTCCGAGTCTCGGATTCTAAAGGCATATCTAGAGAACTTATCGAGGATGTGCGTCATGGAACATAAATTTCCGGTTGATTGTGTTTGAAGTACAGTATATTGCGAAGAGATTAGCTTTGTTAAGACACTTCAGTGACCTCTCTTGGACGTTTAGTCACAGTCGAGTTTCCTACCCTCACTTGCACCGCAGGGCTATCCCCGTGCCTGTCATTGCAACCCCTCTCACACCACTGCCCAACATTCTTGAATATTTTCAAAACGCATCATAAAATACTGTTTTCTCCCGTGCTATTCGTAAAGCCACGTACAAGCTCACGCCCAGGATCCTCATCATACTCGGGATGTCCACACTCGTATTATCCACGTAGCCTCCAAGTCCAACTCCACGATACCGGAGCCTCTTCTAGCTTTGTCCAAGCCCCCCATGTATATATGGCTTCACTCCCATTTCCTTTCATACGTACCAACCCACTCACCCCAGCCCAACACCTTCCCCTCAATCTCCTTGGCCATCTCCTCAACAGTCGGCAGGGGACTCATCTTCGATGCATCGACAGGCTCACTGAGCGCAATTAAAGTAAAAAAGTACCGATGCGGACCATGACCCAACAAGGGACGCGGTGGAATATACACAGTCCCGCGTCGGTTCTTGCCGTAATTGAACCCGCCCTTGAGCTTGTACTCCCCGTCGCGCTTGGCAGGCTCAAAATCCCCCCGGCCGACACCTATCATGCTAGGCGGGATACCATAGTAGATACCGTGAATAATAGGCGAGGGTAGAGGTGCATCCGGGTCCTCGCTAATAAGGAGGTACTCCTTGACGTCTGGTGTTGCCGCCGGCCAGCTCAGAGTTGGGAACCAACCCGCGCCCTCGGCGGATAAATCAATGTGCATCGGTGATCCGGAGGGACCAATTTCACTGCAGGTGAGTGGGATGGTTGGTTGAGGGACCTGGGCGAATGCGGCTCCTTTGGTGAATAGGCGCTCATCGTGGCCCTTGGCGCTCGCGAAGATACGGCTGATGCCGAACTCGATGTAGTTCATCTTGGCATGGTCAGTTCGAGTAGGGTTGCGCACAGGTTGTACGAAGGCGGTCGAAGGCATACCGTGACTTGTCTTCTGCGTAAATGTGAGTGTTACAAGTCAGCAAAAGTGAGGCGGGACAGGTTCAGTGGACATTTATTGACGTCTGGCAAAGCTGCGAGGCGACGAGACTGTGATTTTATGGAAGGCGTGCCTAATCGGGCCGTTTCCGGGCCGTTTACGGCATCTTCTCGCAACTCATACTGCTGCCATCCTCAGGTTATCTTTTCTCGTTTTTCAAAGGCTTCAGGAGATTCGTCAATTTGCTTCGATTGCCCATTTGCGTGATATGTGAGACGACTGGATGATTTGGAGGTACATGCATTCAAAATACACAACTTACTCAGACACCAAAGCTACTCATTTGACTTTGGCTATGGTACTGCGCGGCGAGCCTGTACTGTTGCGCTGGTTCGACCCCGATGAACACGATGCTCCCAAAGCAAAGTCTGGCATGCTCGAAAACATTTCTGTTCGTTCCACCTCGACGAACGTCAATGACGACCGTGAATGACCAATTGGGATGGCGATCACATGGTAGACTGTTGCCGAGATCCACCGATTATTGTTGACAATGGCTAGCGACGGTTGATTGATTGCGGGGATGCGGGAAAGACCCTTTGCGGGGAGCCGACCGAGGTTTCACGCCAGAGTCTGAAGGCCTTCTGGACACTGAAGAAGGCGCTCCCATCCACTTCTACATGCCGCGAGCTGCAAAGTGAGCTATTCTGGCCCGCTGCGTGAATTCCACTCCTCCTTCCACAGCAATGGAGGTTATTAGTGACTTTGGCAGCCCGCTCCTTGCGCAAGCCACGGCCTTCTGGTCTGACATTGTGGCGACCTACTCCCCCCAACGCATCGAATTTGTGGGCACATTTCTTGTCCAGGTCTTCTTCTTTTGGATCCCCTCAATCGTATATCTCTGCCTAGATGTGATCGCGCCGAGCTTCAGCCAACGGCACAAAATCCAACCAGCCCCAAAACAACCCACTCGCAGCGACATCGTGCGATGTTTCATCGTCGTCACCCAGAACCAGATCTTGTCATCTGTGTTGCACCTCGGCCTCATCTACCTCAGCAGCAAAGCTGGATCGGGGCCTTCCTATCGCGTCTCCGCCACTCTTCCCTCGACCACTGAATTCGTACGCGACTTTGCCATCAGCCTACTGCTCCGCGAGGCAATGTTCTACTATAGCCACCGACTACTGCACGTGCCTTTCCTCTATCGGCGCATCCACAAGAAGCACCACAAATTCACGGCGCCAATCGCGTTGGCTGCACAATTCGCGCACCCGATCGAGCAGATTGTCGCAAATGCGCTACCGATCTCGCTGCCGCCACAGTTGCTGCATAGCCACGTGTTGACTTTTTGGGTATACCTGGCGTGGGAGTTGTTCAATACGGCGACTGTGCATAGCGGGTATGATTTCTTCCGGAACAAGGCGAAGATGCATGACCTCCACCATGAGAAGTTTAATCTGAATTACGGGTCAATTGGATTGCTCGATTGGGTGCATGGGACGGATAAGTTGGGGAAGCGACATTCCGAGTAAGGTACGATCGTGTTTGGTCAAGCCTTTTCAACCAGTTGGAAAGACCAAGTCGAGTCAGCGGTTTTTTGTCCTTTGGATACCTAACGTGCGTTCGATTACTTTGGGTACGCCGTGGATGATAGTGGAGGTTTCCGCCACTCCTCTTTGACGGTCGTTTGCGCCGATTTTAGCGTCATATAAATAGCTGCTCCCTCATGGACGCTTGTCTTCCCCTGTCAAATACCCATTTGCCATCTTTTGGCTTCTTGCCTTTCTACATCGCAATCTAGATATACCACAATCTCGATAAGTACTCAATATATTCCACCGATCGGGTATACCCAGTATGAGAGATGGTCAGTACGTTGTCTCACACCTGGCTTGGCGACACAGCAGCAGAAGGACATATCCTCAAGGTCACACGTTGTCCACGGCAGGCCTTTCTTAGGTTGAGGCTTCGACCGAGAATTTTTTCGAGAGCATCTACATCGTGACACAATTGCTAGACGCGGGCCTTTGTAGGTCAAGTACGCAGACATGACTTCGATAATTGATGGACTCATGCAACCACGCCTGTTAGTCCTCAGTCAGTGGATTGGATCCATAAATATGCTCGCTGGGCCCCCATCACTGTCGCCAGAGGGTATGCTACACACAGGTTCTCGCCCATATCCCTTTGCTCATACTACGCAAGTTATGTGGGCAGTCCAAGTGTAAGCAATTAGTGACCCCCAGGTACGACGATCCAGCCAAGATTACAAAATACCTATTTGCAACCTTGCTTTATGTCCGGATCCGCAGACGTGCACCTCCGTTACATGGAGAGCATGCAAATCAGCCGATACCTCAGTTCATCAGAACAGTATTGGCGATCGGGGAGAATGAAGCGCATTTGCCGATTACTTGTCTAGCTTTGAGCTCAAGTCTATCGACCCTGCATGAGTCAAATTTGTCAAAATGCTGGAAATCAGCCAAGAAGCAAAGAGTCGTGTTCCCACCTCTCACGCCCTACATGATGACTCTGCCCTGGCTATTCGCAGTGTTAATCCAGGTCGCAGACGCAGGCATATGACTACGACTTTGAGGTTATCAACGGCTTCTTCTGTGGCACGCGTATGCCTATTGGGAAAAAGAGTGGCAATGGACGCCTATAGTATTCGCTGGATCTTGGTGTTCATTTCGCAAGCTTAGCTAGTCGGGACCGACTGTCGGGTCTAACCCTATCCTTAGAAGAATCCTAAGAGTTTTGGACACGTCATACATCAATGGTAGCAAACCAACCGTTGGGTACAAATTAAAGCTTTCATTTCTCACAGCACTCTCGTGCCATGATCCATGGTCAACAACCCATGAATTTGAAGATGATGTACCCATCCGTTCAGCAAACCTGCATTTGCGAGGACGGGTCATGGTTTGGGAGAAGTTTCGGAGAAATAGTATCCTATAAAGGTTCCGTTATATCAATTTCTCAAGGCTCATTCATTCTGTGGCGATGGCACAGAACTGCATTAGCTGACGATCGGAGGTTTATTCAGTAATAACTACTTGCGCGCGCAGCCCTGGGAAATAGCCATGCTCTTGGGGCAATTTTCAGATTGCCTATTCACTCCGCGCAAGACCCTGCGGTTGATATTAAAGGGCAATGGAAACAACCAGTTGCTGATAGAGCACGTCTTGAATAAGACGACTCAGAGTCATTTTCATGACAAATTGCAGAAATCTACCTAAATCTACGTGTACGTGGGGTACACCTACGCAAACGGCGTAGGCTTGCCTTTACCATGTCTTGCCTACACCAGCATTAAGGGGTACTCCCTTAGACGGCTTCTCGGTATCGCGATGATGAGGTTAAGGAAACCGAGTCATTGGCTGCTTCCTTCATTACACCCCCTAACTACAAAAGTGACAATTGAATGTGAGGTCATCGCCTGGATCCTTGAAGGCGACTCGTTCAACTTGGTCTTCGGTTCGTATCAACAACTCCGAAGAACACACGGTTGCCACCGAATTGCTCAGGAATACCGAAGACTATTAAAAGCTTCATTCTTCTCAATTCTCACTCTTAGGTAGACAGGCTTAATGCGAAAGTATTAAATTGGCATTTCCGTCAAGATTTTGCTACTACGGAACTGAAGAGTAATGCAATTCCGTGGAACAAGGTTAGTGTTGTACAGATCCGTGAGATAGGCCGAGCAATTACGTGGCATGTGGATGGTTAACTTAGAAGTTTGATATGGTAACAAAGATTAGTATCAGAGAGTAAGCATTGGAGCAGGTCTGATCAGTGCCAGCATCATCTCATCCTAGACATGGTCCGCAACGCTCCTGACAAGCTCGACCTTCGCCTACGAATATGGATGGATGCCAACCGGTGTTGTTCGGGATCATAAGCACGGATTCCTGTCTGTGGGAGGTAGGGGCAGTCATCCTGGTCCCATTCACGCTGTTTGGCATAGGTTAATGGGCTGGGTGATGGTCTCGTTCATCTGAATCTGGACAAGTGTGATGAGACGTCTACCCTGTGATAAGTACATATCACTCTCCAAAGTTCACCTTTACCACCCTATTCTCGGTCTCTTTTCTTCATCTCCATTTTGGAGGCTTGTCAATCACACGCTAATGCCCATTCCAGGCAGAAAGTATGGGGGCATTGCGGAGCATTGTGGGCGGGCTGTGGGGCGATGTGAAGGCTGTCGTTGGCAGGCATAATGGCCATCGATCGCAACATTCTGTACTAGCGTCAAGAAGTTTTGTCGGTCGGCATTCGGTTATGGTAGGTATACCGGATTGTGCTTTGGATATACGTAAAATTAAATGGATTTGATCGAGTCTGTTGGAGTGAGCTTAACTCGAACCTATCGAGGAGTCAATTTGCGACCGATGGGTGTTTAGTTAATCGAGTTGGAAGTTGGAACTACGTCGTCCATCTCTTGAGCGCCTCGGAATATTCAGTGCTGCCTAAGAATGCCACGCTCAACGGCCAATTAACTTTGCTTTGAATTGCACAACGCGGGACAATTGGCGAATCATGGACTTGGAAGGACTAGTAGCTACGTTTTCAATAATCTGTGCATATTTCCGTATTCCAGAATAATTCATTTGAGAGCAGTACGTCTCAGCGTTGACATTTGTACTGTATTGCAGTATGTGAGGGTGAGACTGGGCGGGTATATCAGTGAAGGGCAGGGGCTATGTGTTGAGAACCCATCGACAGCCGCCCCTCGCGGGTCTACTGAGGTTGAAGCGAGGAGAGGGCGAAACAGGATTGCGCGGGTCGGGGCTGAGATAGAGGCGCTGGGCGCCGAGTCTTGACGCTTGGGCTCTATGGATATGCAGTTATCACAAGCTTGTGCTATTAAAAGACGTTGGAAGAGCACCTAAACACCAGAGTCCCGACAGTGCGAGACAAGTCTCATAGAGGCAGTCCGTTTTCTACTACAGCAATCTCGTGTGCCTCTAGAATCGCCCGTTCGTCTTGTCAAGCGCTGAGCCATCCCTGGCAGATTAATTGTAAATGCCATGAAATCTGGCGAGACGATCAGTGAGCTGGCTCCACCGCCGAGAGAAAAGAGTGCGTCATCATCGCCAGGTTGAAACCCGTTCGGGATAATTTATTTGTCTGCAGTTTTTTCTAAATGACGATACTTCCTTTTCGAACTCTCTCCAGCGTTTGAGCTATCATGCATGAAAAGTGATATTCTGGTAGATTTACGATTCCAATGGTGCGATGTGTGTAGTGCTTTAAGTCTGATGTGCAGGGTGAAGCGCGCAGTTGCGCAGTCGCGGACGCAGCCTTCAGGGGGTCCACGGGTGTTTCAGGGCTTGGGGCCCTTCCGTGGATATGATATGCACTGTGCGAAGATCACCGACAAATAGTCGAGGGTATTATCATGACAAAAAGGCTAATTCATATGGAAGTCAACAATCATAAGCCGCTTATTGTGCCCAGAAAGTGTAAAGCACTTACTCCGTATGAAACACACAACGAAGTGGGAGCTATAAATACTAGAAACCTTGGAGACTTCGACCCAAAGGTTCAACAGCCAAGGCCTTGGTATCATTGGCAGGTCTTGGAAACTGTGACCTCTGTTGGTGGCCAGTCATTATTTCAGACAATTGGGATTGGGATTCAGGGTCAAACCACCCCCACCAGCTGCCCACCTGGAAGCTCCACTGTCCCGGTCGTCGACTGCCAACGTCAGTTGTAGACTGGTCAGTGTCGCGGCTCAAAGGAGCCCTGGCTGCAAGAAAAGTAGAAGACTGTACAGGATCATTGTAAGACCAAGTAGGTATAACGGCACTGCAGAGCCCAAGACTGGCCAGCAGTGAGCCCTTTCTTGAATGGCTTCGTGGTATTCGTGGTACGAGTGCTGGCTGACTGCAGTGCCAATCATCCTCATTCATTCACCACACCCACTGGGGCCTAGCCCATCCTTGCCCTTCTGAATGAAGTCTCCGCTCAACGCCACCAGCCGATCAGGGCCTGTGGAGAAGACCTGCGGGACAGGGATTGCCAGGGATTGATGTCCAGGGTTCAGGGACTCAGGGACTCAGCCTACTCGGAGACTCACCTGCCAATTGTTTGTGGCGGGTGGTGTGTGGAAGTCCGGACAGTATTAAGCTGACCTCACCTCCTTCCCCCTTCCTTTGTATCCCTACGTTCCTCAACCCAGCCTTCTTCTTTCACGCTCGTTCTTGCCTTTTTTGTGGCACCATTCGCTTTTAATCCTTTTTCTTGTCCCTCGTTTAGACACTCGTTGACAGCTTTACCACCATCATCATCACCATCACCGACTTCTATTTTATCCACTTCCACTCCGATTACCCGATAAGCCCCAGCTTCTAACATCGCGCCTCAATCCATTGTCACCATGAAGGCGACTGTCGCTTCTTTGGCTGTTGCCCTCGCCCTGGGGGCTCAATCTGTCCTGGCTGCGCCCTCATCCACCACATCTGCTGCGAAACGTGCCACCAGCATTACCCCCATCACTGTCAAGGGCAATGCTTTCTTCCAGGGCAACGAGCGTTTCTACATCCGCGGTGTCGACTACCAGCCCGGTGGTTCGTCCAAGCTGGTCGACCCCATTGCCGACCCCGATACCTGCCAGCGAGATATCAAGAAGTTCAAGGACCTTGGCCTCAACACCATCCGTGTCTACTCGGTCGACAACTCTGCCAACCACGATGAGTGCATGAAAGCTCTGGCCGATGCTGGCATCTACCTGGTGCTCGATGTCAATACCCCCAAGTACTCCCTCAACCGGGCCGACCCCGCTCCTTCGTACAACGATGTCTATCTGCAGTACATCTTCGCGACTGTCGACATGTTCGCTCGCTACGACAACACCCTGGCCTTCTTCTCTGGTAACGAGGTCATCAACGATGGTCCCTCTTCCAAGGCCGCCCCCTACATCAAGGCCGTCACTCGTGATATCCGCTCTTACCTGAGCTCGCAGAACCTTCGCAAGGTCCCTGTTGGTTACTCTGCTGCTGACATTGACACCAACCGTCTCGAGATGGCCGAGTACATGAACTGCGGTACTGACGACGAGCGGTCCGACTTCTTCGCCTTCAACGACTACTCCTGGTGCGACCCCTCCTCCTACGAAATCTCTGGCTGGGACCAGAAGGTGAAGAACTTTACCGGTTATGGTCTTCCTCTCTTCTTGTCTGAGTATGGCTGCAACACCAACACCCGCCAGTTCCAGGAGGTCGCCGCCTTGTACGATACCAAGATGACCGGCGTCTACTCTGGTGGTCTTGTCTAC
>JAXQJV010000989.1:0-10643 GCA_037042255.1 Penicillium sp. PG106-07D
TGCCTCGACCAGGACACCCAGTCCAGCTCTTTGTCTCGAGACCACATGACCATGAAACCAGGCTGAGCTGTCTATAAACTTTGATGAGTTTGATCATACTCCGTACTACTGTATGTATCCACTGATGAACGACATATTGATACTTCCAGCCTCCCGGTCTTCCGTATCCTGCGAGCATGATCGTACACGGGTCAAATACCATACCCAATACCCACTCGTACCACTACCCCCAGTGCTCGGTACACAATCGGATGTCCCCACCGCCTACCTCCAAGTCAGCAATCACACCATCGCACTTGAGAATGAGCCCATCTTGCACCTTTGCCAGTCTACGTCAGTCACCCATTTGCCCCTGATCTTCCATGCAGGAGGCTAATCGAATCCGGCGTAGTCGTCATGCGGAGAATGGAAGTTAGATCAAAATCATCATGTACTGTACATTCGCACGTATAGAATGCAGTATGGGCTCTCTTGTACTGGGCAGACTCCGCAATCAATGCATGGAGCTGTCTTCCCCGGCAATTGTTCCGTACAAGCGCCTTACACACATTTTACATCTTTTTTCCTTTCTGTCTTTTTTTTCCCTGATTATTCTCCTTTCAATCGTACGCGAGAGTTGATTATCTGATTCATGTGGAATCCTTTCAGCCTATCGTCCGTCCAGAACTCGACGATCTAACGCTATTATTTCCTTGGGTCTTGGGGCCTCGTTTGCATCTTTTTTCTCTTTCTCATTTTCCTTCCATCCCCACATACGCCATTTTCGGCTTCATATATCTACCCTTTTCTCGCCCATCTTCCGTACACTTTTCCTCCTTTTCTTCCTTTCCATCTCTTATAGCGTATCCGGGCTTGGACCTCTCCTCCTCTCCCCCTTCCTCCCCTCTCGGGCCGTCGTATTGCACAGTAGCAATTCCATCATGGCGACCAAGAAGCCCAACATCCTTTTCATCATGGCGGACCAGATGGCCGCGCCACTGCTATCGCTGCATGACAAGAATTCGCCCATCAAGACGCCCAACCTGGACCGCTTGGCGAGCGAAGGTGTGGTTTTTGACTCGGCGTACTGCAACTCTCCGCTGTGTGCGCCTTCGCGCTTCGTCATGGTGAGCGGTCAACTGCCGTCCAAAATCGGCGCCTATGATAACGCGGCGGATCTGCCTGCCGACACGCCCACGTACGCTCATTATCTCCGCCGTGAGGGTTACCACACGGCGTTGGCTGGCAAAATGCATTTTTGCGGTCCGGATCAGCTACACGGTTATGAACAGCGCTTGACGAGCGATATCTATCCTGGTGACTATGGCTGGTCGGTCAATTGGGATGAGCCGGTGAGGAACCCATATCTGCTTGAGATTTCGCAGTTGTCTTCGATTGGATATCTGGCTGACTCAAATCAGGAACTTCGCCTGGACTACTATCACAACATGTCCTCCGTTCTGGAAGCCGGCCCCGTAGTGCGCACGAACCAGCTCGATTTTGATGAAGAGGTCATCTACAAATCCCAGCAGTATCTGTACGACCATGTGCGCCACCGCACCGACCAGCCGTTCTGCCTGACAGTCTCCATGACGCACCCCCACGACCCGTACGCAATGACCAAGGAGTACTGGGATCTATACGAGGATGTGGAAATCCCGTTGCCCAAGAATGGAGCAATTCCGCACGACCAGCAAGACCCACATTCACAGCGCGTGCTAAAGTGCATCGATCTGTATGGTAAGGAGATGCCCGATGAGCGCATTCGTGCCGCCCGTCGCGCCTACTACGCCGCCTGCACTTATGTCGACACCAACATCGGCAAGCTGCTCAAGGTGCTCAAGGATACCGGACTGGATGAGAATACCATTATTGTCTTCACGGGTGATCACGGCGACATGCTGGGCGAGCGCGGTATGTGGTACAAGATGACCTGGTTCGAGAACTCGGCTCGCGTGCCGATGCTGTTCCACGCTCCCAAGAAATTCGCTCCTAAGCGCGTGTCGGAGAATGTTTCCACCATGGATCTTCTGCCCACCTTCGCCGGTCTGGTCGGTGCACCACTCGTCCCGGGACTTCCGCTCGACGGTGTCTCCCTGGTGCCCTATCTAACCGGTGAAGACGGCCCTCGCACCGACACCGTGTACGGCGAGTACATGGGCGAAGGCACCCAGGCCCCGCTGGTCATGATCCGCCGTGGCCGTTGGAAGTTCATCTACTCGCCCATCGACCCGCCCATGCTGTTCGACGTGGTCAACGACCCGGAGGAGAAGATTAACCTGGCGGCGGGTCTGCCCATCCCCTCGGCCACCAAGCCAGCTGCCGCCACCACCGTCAAGCCCACCAACCCGCTATCCGTGCCAGCCAGCCTGCCTACTCCGGAAGATAGCCCCCGTTTCTCGCCTATCCCTCAGCGTGCCACCGACGCCTCGGCCCAGTACCCCTTCCCATCGCTCACACCTCCACGCACGCCCAGTCCGGCCAAATTCACCGCGCTGCCTGACACCACCGACCCGGCCAAGCTGCTGGCTTATTTCCTCCAGGAGACCAACAACCGCTGGGATTTGGAGGCTATTCGTCAAGATGTGATTCGGTCGCAGCGCCGCCGACGCCTAGTGTACTCTGCCCTGATCCAGGGCACGCCCACATTCTGGGATTACCAGCCCCGCGTGGATGCCAGCAAGCAGTACATTCGTAACCAGGGCAAGGGCGTGCTCGATGATGTCGAGTTCATCTCGCGCTGGCCCCGGGTGCTGCAGCAAGCTGCCACTGAGAAGGGCATCAAAGTGTGAATGGACGTGCCCTGAGCTGATAAGCCGTGAGCCCGTGCGTGGATCCTCCGCGCACAGTTGTTTGGTATCCAAAACACAACTGTACAAAAGAAGGACATCCATCGTCGAGTCTATTCTTATTTTGTTTCCGCATTTGCACGTGACGATTTGATATTGACATGACCTGATCCCATTGCGTTTTGAGCATTCCGCGTGGACTTTCGTCCGATGGCGTTCTTCTTGTTTGCTTTCTGCTCTGCTTCTTTTTCTTCCACATCATCAGCGAGGCGCTATACCCGGGAATCACGTTTCTCTACCATGTTAGTCCTTTTTGTTCATGACCACGAATTTGCATCTTCGGCTGGAAGTATTATTTTTGCAAAATTGCGTGGCATGCAGAGCTCTTCCTTTTCTTCTATTTCTTGTACATATTACTTTTTAATTTTCTGTTAAACATCCCGGGTTGGGCGTGCTCGCCCTGGTGAAATAAGGGGAAGTGGTGCGGATTTTGTGGGTATTCTCTGACAGAATGGAGTATAGTTGGTATGTTATGGATAAGAATGAAATTGATCTTTTGTGATATTCCTCTCTGTTAGGTAACTAGCTATGCTCCGGATAAGACTCGGATTGGAGTAAGTGTTTGTCCCCTGTGCTAGCATGGATCGATCCGTAACTTAAATGAGCAATGTATGATGTCACCACGGCAAAGGGAAAGTATAAACGCCCAGCAAGCACTTAACTGCGTAGTGTATGACTGCTTGCGGAGGTTTAGTCCACCTTTCAGATTGTCGTTATCAGATTCCCCACACGCGGGGCTGTTCATGTTGGCTGTGTCCAGGTAAGCTTGGCTTCAACTTCCCCACTTCCTCCATCTCTACATCTACATCTACATCTACATCTACCTCTCTAATCCTTCGCTCAACGACCCCCTTCACTACGTTCATCCCACCACAATAACCACCATTCCTCTCCATTCTCATCCACCATGCCATCCCTCACAGTAGCAATCTCCCAATCCCGCACCCTCCCCAGCACCCCCCTCACCCTCGCCGCCCTCGAACGCACAACCCACCTCGCCTCCCGCCGCGGCGTCCACCTCCTCCTCTTTCCAGAAGCCTATCTAGGCGGGTACCCACGCACCTGCTCCTTCGGCACGGCCGTCGGCAGCCGGGACCCGTGCGGGCGCGACCAGTTCCTCGCGTACTTTAAGAGTGCAGTGGATCTTGGGGATACTCCCGCCGGAGGCGGGGAGGAGTGGGTGGAGCGAAGGTTGAATGTTGCGGCTGGGAAGACGCAGAGGGGGGATGGGACGCGGGAGGTTTTGGAGCGGGTTGCGCGTGAGAGTGGGGTTTTTCTTATCGTGGGTGTTGTGGAGAGGGCCGGGGGAAGTTTGTATTGTTCTGTTGTTTTCGTTGATCCCGTCAGGGGCTGTTTGGGGAAGAGGAGGAAGGTTATGCCGGTATATATACATCCTTGTTTCCCTGTCCTGCTTAATGCGGACAAGCGTGATGATGGAGGTGGGAGGTTTTTGTTAACTGGTGATATATATAGACTGGATCAGAGCGTCTCATCTGGGCCCAGGGTTCCCCCTCGACCCTGCGAGCTGTCACAACCACTCTAAACGGAATCCCACTCACCCTCGGGTCGGCGATATGCTGGGAAAACTACATGCCCCTCCTCCGGCAGAGCTTGTACTCGCAAAACGTCAATATCTATCTCGCCCCCACGGCAGATGCCCGCGATACTTGGCTCCCGCTCATGCGCACCGTCGCCCAAGAAGGCCGATGCTTCGTCCTCTCCGCGAATCAATGTGTCCGGAGCGAGGAGCTGCCAGATTGGATTACGGGTCAAACTAGGACCGGGGAAGCAGACGACGGTCAGAAAGATGTTCCCGTTCCGCCACCGCAGACGCAGAAGCAGACGCACAGTACGCCCGCCGGGCGAAAATTATCTATTACACCCGAAGGCCCGCACGAGATTGCCTGGCCCCAATGCTCGACGCAGACCAGTGACCAACCAGCACCCGACACCACAGCATCGGTATCAAAAGCCACCATCGCCTCCGAATCCGAGTACGTCTGCCGGGGCGGGAGTTGCATCATCTCGCCGCTGGGCGAGGTCATCGCCGGACCGTTGTGGGAGGTTTGCACGGACGATGCGCCGGATAGTGATGAGGCGGGGGTGAGTACTGCGCCGCTGGGTGCGTCGGCCGGGGAGGGTGGGGCGAATGCTGTTGCGGCGGGGGACGGGTTGGCGATTGCCAAGATCGATTTGGATGACTGTGAGCGGGGACGGTTGGATCTGGATGTTGCGGGGAGTTATTCGAGGAGTGATGCGTTTAGGTTGAGTGTCGAGGGGTTGGATTTGAATCCTCCGCCGTTGTAGGATCAATGGGAGGAACTTGGTTAGGGGGGTCATAGGGCTCTTGATTCAGTAGGCTGATGAGTATTGTTCGTATCTTTTGGCAGGATCGAGATATGAAGTGACCTAGTTCAGAGCGTATATGCCCGATTCCACCATAACCGTGCGTGAGGTGACTCTACGTCAAGATCCTAAGGTTAAAATCAAAAAGCATGTATTTCGATATTTGTACAAACATTCGAACAGCACAAGTACACAAAGTCCGAGCTATTCACTCCTGCGGCCGATCAGTCCTCACAGTCCCCTTCAACTTCGCCGTGTCCGTCTCCCCCTCCCCCTTCTGACTCTTCCCGGGCGCATTCAGATACGGATTGATTGTATCCGCATTCGACAGACCCTGCTGTTTAGCAGACATGCTCGTCTGGCCACCGGGGGGACCCGTAGCGCGGGGCTGGTAGTGGCAAGGACTTGGCGTTAGCCGATCTTCTCAGAAGAACACAACGTAAATGGATTTGCGGGCTTATGGGTGAAGGTGACGAACCTCGTCTTGGGTAGATGTACTCTTCTGTCTCGCGCCCGGACTACTCTGTGCGCCTGTGCGAAATCCAGTCAGCAGGGATCCATCCATAATCGATGTTTAGGTCGTGTTCGAGTCGGACGGGACTGTGTGATGGTACCTCTTCGCGAAAGCCAGAAGGATGCCGGGACCGCTAGGGCGGCCACGACTAGTAAACTGTGAAACCGATCTCGTTAATGACTTCTCACCTAGAAAGCGAGATTTAATGGATCAATTGCCTAAGAGGTATGATACGTACGCTCGAGGTGCGGTCCCTCCCTTATTCCCCGTCGCATTCGCAACGAAGCGTTTCTGATTCGAATACAGTGGATGAGGACGGAGGACACGAGGAGGTAGTCCCGTACGCAGGGTGGATGGACGGGTGAAGCTCATGTTGATAGATCTTAGAACACTATTTTCCAAGGTATAGGATGTAGTGACGAAGGATGAAGAGTGTACAGAAGAAGATATTTAAGTATTCTCACGTCCATTGAGAACCATACCAAAGAGCTGGCACAGGAATAATGTCAATTGCGATCATGGATCTTGTCCGGTTTTGTAATTACATCACTATTTAGTCAGTGCGAGTGCTTCCATGGGTGGATACGATACTAGTACGGAGGGAGTGAGCTTGATTTTCTTTGCCTCTGGGCGACTGCAAAAGGAGTATCGATATAGTGAGCTACGTGAAGAGGTGATGATGTGGTAGAATTATTGGATAGACTAGGAGTTTCGTAAATGGTATGCAGTAACTATGTACCCTATAGGCATAGGCTGTACAGTGTACGACTGTCCGTAGGTCATAACTCCATAAGGCAACGGTCTATCCGCCGTGTGACGTCATGAGGCTCCTCCGCAACCTTGCTCCGCGAACTCTTGAAGCTTGAGATAACGAGCTATCACACCATCACAATGCTTGAGAACCTGACTCGTCCTCAAGCTATCCTCTGGAATTGTACTTTCAGAGGGTATGAGTCTTTGACGCCAGCGTCAAAGTTCATGGTGTAGGAAAAGACCATCACAAGTAGCTCGTCAGGCTAGATTTGGAGACATCCCCTGAAGGTCAAGCGAGAGCAAAATCTCAAGGAGAAATCAAAAAGCACAACATTCTCCTTCCAATCTCATTACACTACATGCATCGAAATACCTTATGATCAGTCCATCGGCTAAGTTGGCCATTGAGCATGCCGCAGGTGAACTCAGTCCAAGCATCGATACAACACTCCCTATAGAGCATATCATATATTCAAAAAAAAATTGGAACAAGAGGTTTGAACCAGATCACCAGAGCCCCTAGACACAACAAAACGAGCAGGGGATATCAATGCTATCAATCATAGTCGTCATCACCAAGCGGGAATGGGTCACTCCGGCGTTATATGTACAACGGCGTTCTCCAAAATATCTCCTCCACTCATCCATTCGCTCCTCGCTCCTCCGATCCTCTTCTCTTCATACCAGGCCTCCTTCGCTCATACTACTCTATCATCCACACGGGCGCTTTAACCAGAACCATTGACGGGCCTTTACCGCGCACTTCGACCGTCAGGAAGGATGCAAAGCGGATTCGTGGCTGGGTCTCGCGTTCCTCGACCGGAGCGGCCTTTTCTTCGAGCGGAGCGGCAGCGGAAGAACGACTTCCAGCCGGGCCACCGGATTTGCGACCCATCAGCGCTCCCAAGACGGATTTCCTGGGAGGCTTGGGTGCGGGCGCGGACCCCATGTCACCAGGTCCAGGTGAGTTTGACGCGGGCGACGATTCCTCCTCGGCAGCGGTGGACTCGTCGTGCTCCTGGTCTGCGGGAGGAGGAGGCTGGTGGGTGAGAGGGGGCAGCCCGCCTTCCACCTTCATGTACCCTTCGGCAAAGGGGACGTTGGGCGGGAAGTACTCCACGCAGACATCGCGGGCCTCAAGCGGAATGTTCTCCGCGATATTGATGGTGTTTTCAATGATCATCCGCACACCGGCCTCCAGACCTTGCAAGGCCGGTTCATCCAATTGAGTGGTGAGAAAAGAAGCAAGCTCTGCTGTCAAATTTTCGATCAGCTCCATGCGATGGTCTCGCGCAGCTGGGGTAGACAACATATCGCCGAGGCCGTCGAACGTGGTCCGGCGCCAGTTGGACAGTCGCACGATCGCGTTCTCGCGGTCTTCATCGGTGGACGGGCGCATCTGCTGTCGTCGCAGGTTCATCTCGATACTCTTCAGCTGAACGCTCAGAGTGGAATCCAAGCCCGGGTGGAAATATCGCTGAAAGGCCTCCTCCACCAACCATCGACTGATGACAGCCCGTCCAACGGCCGTCATCTCCTTGGTCCCCGCGGCGGTCGCATCCTCCGTCACTAATCCATGTAGCCATCCCGGGATGCTACGCCAGTTCTTGCGCACGGAAAAGGCCAGATCTTTGATCGCCCCATCCAATCGCGTGAACCGATTTGCATACTCATTATCGTCGAGTACGGTGCGAGACACGGCCATACGCTGATGCGCCACCGTATTCTGGAGATGCTGCACCTGCGCTTCCTTGTCAAAGTAATACCGCTTCACCTTGGAATATTTGGTTTCTAACCTGTAGTTAGCACTGCTTCTCTTCTGTCTTTCAGAGCATACTCACGCAATTCCTCATGCTTCTGCAATAATGCTCGCACATCAATCTCGCCAGGGTCTTCGATCATCCGAGTCCCGGTTGGAGTGCCCCGTCCCGGATCTGGCATGGTCTGAGCCGTACTGTCCCGCCGACCTGAATCCCCCGTGGCCCGTTCGTTGGCAGCGGATGGTGGCCGCTGCTGGCTCTGGTGTGCTGGAGGCACCGGTGCGGAAGGCTGCTGCATGCCGTCAGGATGGATCTGCGCAGGAACGGAGGCAAGTGACTCGAGGGTCTGCCGGGAAGGGGGCCGGGAATTGAATACCAGATCCTCCTGAATGCGCTGGGGCTGGCCTCGGTGGCTCTGGTGATCTGGGTAACGGGGCGACTCGGGCGCGTCGGTGGGTGATGTACGGCTGCTGGGTTGCTCGAGCAGGCTAATATCGGTGCTCCTGCGCTCGAGTGGAGACGGAAAAGGGCGCTGTTGCAGTTGTACTGGCTGTTTAGGTAATTGGGACTGCGATTGTCCGGGCTGTGACTGAGGTAGTGGTTGCTGTAGCTGCTGCGGGGGCCAATCGGGATTGTCGCGCGACGTTTGCCGCTGCTGGTATTGCTGCTGCTGGTAGGCTAAAGCTGCACGCGGGTCATGCGCAGGACGAGAAGTGATGGGAGACGAGTTCTCCGAATAACTCGGATGATACTGATCCTCGTGGGTCGTGCCCAGCGTCTCGTGAGGGGAGTGTTGCGGCGAGGTGGGCTGGGAGATGGGATGGGAAATGGACTTCCCCTTGGTGGACACACTGCGCTCGAGAAAACCGGACAAGCTCTTTTTCGAGCGACGAGGTTGGGGATCCTCAGGGGCGACCACACTGACGGTCGGTCGGTCGCGTTGCTGCAGGTGGGGCTGGCGCTGACTCTGGGAGCGGTGCAGCGAGGATTGGGTGGGTTCCTGAGGCTGATGATGCAGCTGAGGTGGCCGTTGATGTGAGGGAGTGGGTGGCGGCAGGTCTGTGTGAGGTGCAGAGCCGTCGTAGTTGAGACGATGGTAAGACAGGCGATGGTCAGGGTAGTCGTCGAGACGGGGGTTGCTGTTGTTGTTGGTGATGTTGTTGTTGTTGATGGGGGCTGGTGGAGCAGCAGCAAACGCGGGGTGAACCAGCTGTTCGACCGAGCGGGCTGAGAATCGCGACGGAGAAGGAGTGGATGGATTCGAGGGAGACTTGGACTTTCTATTCCTGAAGAGGGGCATGACTTGTTCAGAGAACCTTCAGGGGGTTCACGGTCCAAGTGCCTCAAGCTCGAAGTCCATATGAGCCACAATTGAGAGGGTGGAAAGGAAGAGAAGAGAGAGCAGAGTGGCCGCAGGGTGAGGGGGGCGCAAACTGTACACGAAGAAACAACGCAGCGGCAGGCTGAAGGAGTGGAGGCTGCGGATCGGCAGTGGATGGCGATTGGGTAGAGGTGTTTCTAATTTTATACAGGATCAAAGCCCAGCGAGAGTTTTACGAGGAGAAAAGCAAAGCAGCGAGGCAGTGTAGTTGGGAATGTGAGGAGATAGGAAAGACTGAAAGATAAACAAGAAGAATGAGATGGTCGGATGAGAATCCGATTGAAATCACATTCAACCCGGAGCTGAAAACTCGCAACCGAGCCAGCAGCGAGACTCGACGATTCAACACAAGTCCCCCCTTTGGGCCTTAGGGCGATACAAAGAAAAGCCAAGCGGGCATCAGCCTCGTATCCGCGCGGGCTTTCAGGAGAATGGTGAACCTGAGCGCAAAGCTGTTGGGTGGGGGGCCAGAAGTGACAAGCGCAGACTCGAGGATACTTCAACACGAGCCTTGTCCGTGGATTGAAACAAAGACTGACTTTCTGGAGTTTGCTGTTGGCCCTTTGGAAATCTTTCGTTGTGATTGATCGCAACCTTATCAGATTGCTGCGGTATGCCATAACAAATGTGCTGCAGTCAATTTATTCTCATCACAATGTGACAAGGCGAGATCGTCATTGTCCCTGAAACATATTCGAAACGACCGAGTATAATCCTGTTGAATTCTATCTAATAATAGTCCATTATGAATGAGGATCATATTGATGGTCTCGATTGATGTTGACATTCAGCATTGTATCTTTCCGGATCATCGGTACCCACCAAGTAAACTATACCGCCCATCACCTCGTCTCTGGTCTATACTCGAAACTCTATAGGCACTTCATACTCTCACATTTTAACCTCCAACATCAATCTCTCTCCTTTTCGTTCCTCTCACGGACTACTCCCACCCCCAAAATAAGCCTCCTCCGACCTACCCCTCCCCACCTCCCCTCTAACCCGAAATCTATAGCACTCCCCCCTCCCCAACACAACCACACCCCCTTCAACAACTGATA
>JAXQJV010000990.1:0-11239 GCA_037042255.1 Penicillium sp. PG106-07D
GAAAATCCTCGTTGTTTTGTACATACTTGGTGTTGTCATCTTTAGCACCATCTTCAGCAGCTTTCTTCTCTAAAATGACATCATTGTGATCATCCAAAACGACTATCTTTTCATCATGTCTTTCTATGCCAGGCCGCGCTCAACAACAAGGCGCCAGCGAAACCGCCCGGACCGAGACCGTTGATGCGAATGCCAAGATTCCCGCGCCGCTGCAGTCGGTTGATGCGTATTACGTCTCGGATGCGGATGAGCCGTTTGAACCTGTCGCCCTGCGGTGGGAGGGCGCGTCCAAGGGTGTTTGGCCTAGCGCAGGTACGTTCTTCCTACATACTGTATCCTGGATCGAAGGCCCTGCCGTGCCTTGCGCGGTCGAAGGAGACGTGCATGGCTGGGCTAGTGGGATAGGCCTGAACAATCCCTACAAATCCCTACCCACCTACCTATCTACCTGTTTACCCTCCATAGCGTGCTTATCCTGGATAATGGAGCATGACTGACCCGCCGCCCTTACCACCAGAACAATTCTCCCGCCTCATCTCCCCATCCACCGATCTCTCCCAGTCCATTTCAACCCTGAGCCCATCCTCCTTCGACCCGAAGAACCAGTATACCTCTGTCCTACGTGCCGTGCGCTCTGCGGCCGTGGAGAAGGCTTCCGATGCGGATCAGTCCGGCGTCGAGGTCAAGATCTACCGGGTCGAGTTGACTAGTACGAAATTGGAGTATTGGGTGTTGGCGCTGGATGTCCCGGAGGGGAGGGTTGTGGGTCTGCGGGCGAAGTCTTTTGAATCGTAAAGGGAACGGAGTGTTTCTTCTGCTGGAAACGTTCATATTTTGCCTCTTTCGCTACGAACGATGTATGATGTGTGATCCATGATGTATATGTTTTGAGCTATGGCAGGTTTATCATTGACAGCAGTTCTCCTCGGAAAGGACTAAGAAGCATTGCTTTCAAGTAGATCAAACGTTGCTTCTTATGGAAAAGCTGGGTCTCCGAACCGTTTGCCCTCGTGGCGAGGAGTACTCTATTCCACTCAATTTGCACGACGAGGAATGTCTAACCCATGGAAAACAAGTAAAACGATCATATGCCCGGGATTTGGGGATGTCTTGATCTTCTTGTATTCCTGTTTCATGCTCAAAGTAGTCCTGACAGCTGCTCGTTCAGGAATCGCGGCATTCCGTTGTAGCGGGAGGCCGAGAAGATGGACGCGTGTTCGGAATGGCCGCTGCCTTGGATCTGTGAGCCGTAAATTTCGCAAATCTACTCATAGCCGTGACGTGGAGATCCATATACGTACACTTATCGATGTACTGGGTTGATGAGACCTGATGATTGGGATATTGGTGGACCATGGCGATGGAGTCTCGAACCCTAGATGGGAGCCTCCGCTCCGCCCTGGACAACTTCATCCCGTTACTTCACATTTATGCCACCACCTGAACCCGTATACTGAAATAATCTGCGACAGCCTGTCGCCGTTGAACAGATCCGCGCCCGCAGAAAGCGATTGTCGATCGCCAGATTCCTGGCTAGCATTCATGATCGTCTCATTCCTCGCTGCCCGGGGGAGGGTATCCTGGAATGTGCCTCATCCAGGGAGCGGGCTCTTCACCCTCAACAGGAGCAGATACGAGTAACCAGCACCGATTCGCCTCAAAATCGATAAATTGAAGCACAGATGGAGCAATGAACTGAGCTTGCAGTTATTGACTGATTGCCGCAATTTGATTGAGACATCTCAAGGCTCATTTGCGCGGTTAGCTTGATTGCCAGGACCTGTATGCATACCACGGGCTGATCCCTTGGCCAAACGACGGGCATTCCACTCCCCCTCGTACCCAAACAAGAATCCCTATGGCAGCGCAATCTAGGCTCGTCTTTTTCTCTGGGAGTTGCGAACCTCAAAATTTCTTCTTTTCTCTTCTCCATCGCATCCACGCTGTCTGTGCTACGATACACTACGTCTTCGCCTGGGACATTGGATGCCTTCCAAGTGGTCCTGTCCACTCATTCGCCTGCATTGGACTTGACGGCTGTACGCATACAAGCTTTTTTTCGGTCCTTACCTCACCAGCTTGGAGATTGAGGGAGGAGAAGGGGACAAGGGACAGCATCGGACAACGCAAGAGATTGAACCGGCCTACACCTGCAATTGAGCTCATCACGAACAAGAGCTATCGGTCCGGACTGAATGCGGATAGTCTTGTTTGTCAAGACACAGGACTGACGAACGACAACCGGATCGGGCCCAGCTTCAACACCGCCGCACTCGCCAGGAGACCCTCGAGATGTCGGACCACGGCTCTGAAACCTCGAGCCCAAAGCAAGAGATGCCCCATATCCGCCTAAACTCGGGCCAGCACGACCCATTACTCGAAACAGACGAGGGCTATGCGCCATTAAATGGACGGAGAACGTCTCGGCCATTGACACCCCAAGGCCCTGAGCCGCTTCTGCCCGTCGGCGCTCAGGGTATGTCGCCGTACGGCGTCGCCCATGCCCCCGAGTCCTCAGAATTCCTACTCCCGCCTAAATTGCGGCACACGCAGCGTGATGATTCGGAGCGATCGGGATCACCGGACCGCTGGTCTGCTCGGTCTGCGGCGCGGTCGAGTGTGAGCTCGATGAGTCGGGAAAGTCGGTTTCATTTCAATCCGTTTGAGGATTATTCGCGGGCGCCGAGTCGGACGGAAAGCGACGAGTATGATGTTAACACGCAGACTGTCTCGGAAAAGTTCAATATCATGCCTACGGATGGGTTGTTGCTGTTTCCTGAGGATGTGGAGAAGGATGATTATTTGCATAATCCTGATCCGACGGATCAGGACCGTGACTGTGATGCGTGCAATCGGCGGGGTGCGTTGAATGTCGGTGGGTTGGCGCTTTTGACGGTGGGCATTTTGGTGCTCTTCATCGGGTACCCAGTCATGTAAGAATTTCAGGTCGGCCGTTCAATTGGGAGACTCTGTGACTAACCTGGACGGATGTAGATCCTGGGTGGAAGGAATTTTGAAACCTACTCATCCTTGCAGAGATGGGGACTACTTCTGCTTGGATGTCGGAGAGAGGCCCCTGTTGAACAATATTCGGAGAGGGTTGATTGACCCGGATACGCCCGAGTCAGCAATGACCAAGAAGAATGCGGATGGCAAGGAGTGGAAGCTGGTGGTGAGTTTGGTATCACTGCCTTGATAAAGGAGATGATAACTGAAATCAAGCAGTTTTCAGACGAGTTCAATATGCCGGGCCGTACATTTTACGATGAAGACGACCCGTTTTTCCAAGCGGTGGATCTCTGGTACGGCGTGACGATGGATAAAGAGGTGTGTTGACCCTCGATCGAAGCACTGAATGGGGAACTCTCAAGACTAACGGGAAATAGTGGTACGATCCCGATGCTGTCACCACCAATGAAGGTGTTATGGAGATTCGGTTCGACCATTTCGAGAATCACGACCTACAATACAGATCTGGCATGATCCAAAGCTGGAACAAGCTTTGCTTCAAGGGTGGTCGTCTGGAAGCCAGTCTGTCCCTTCCAGGCGACGGACATATCCAAGGTTTTTGGCCTGGATTCTGGGCCATGGGTAACCTAGGTCGACCGGGTCATGCTGCGACGACTGATGGAATGTGGCCGTACAGTTACCACGATGGTTGCGACGCCGGAATCACCCCGAATCAAAGTTCACCGGATGGCATCAACTTCCTCCCTGGCATGCGGCTCCCGGGCTGCGCTTGTCCTGGGTCCGATCACCCCAGCCCCGGTCACGCTCGTAGTGCTCCGGAAATCGACGTGATTGAAGGGAGTACCGCTCCATTAAACGGTGACGGCCCATCCATAGGCATTGCCTCGCAATCCCTACAAGCGGCGCCTTTCGACATCTGGTACATGCCAGACTATGGTTCGCGGTCCCACCAAACATCCTTCTCATGCGTCCATTCCTAACCACCTGTTCATTAGATTACACCGCCGTCTACGACCCACGCATCACCCAAATCAACGCCTACCGCGGCGGCATCTACCAACAAGCCATGTCGGGCCTCACAAACCTCAACAGCCGCTGGTACAACGGCACCGAATACCAAATCTACGCCTTCGAATACACCCCTGGCGCCACAGGAAACGTAACCTGGTTCATCGGCGCCGACAAAACCTGGACCCTAGACGGCCGCGCAATCGGCCCCAATGGCAACATCGGTCAACGCCCGATCCCACTCGAACCGATGAGCATGGTGATGAACTTGGGCATGGCGGATAACTTTGCCCCGCAGAATAAGAGTATCCATGACTATATGCCTGCGTACTTGCGGTTTGATTATGTCCGGATTTATCAGGATCCGGATGAGGTTAGTGTGACTTGTGATCCGCCTGGGTTTGAGACGACGGGGTATATTGAGGCGCATCGGAAGGCATATGATAATCATAATCTGACCAGTTGGTGAGTTTACACCCATTGTCGTGTTTTTGTCTCAGTTTTTGATTGCTGATTGTCTGTCTAGGGAGGACGCTGGTTACCAATGGCCGAAGAATAGTTATATGCATGGCTGTTGATCTCCTTTCCTACGAGGGCTGGTGGGCTTCCCTTGTTGTCGTCTTTGTTTCTTGCGTCGTTTAGCGGCATTGGTTTTTTGGCGTTGGAGGTTGGGCATCATACTCTCATTATACTCCCATTTCGGGAATGTCCTCGATACCTGGTATTATACTTGTTCATAATATCATTTCTTTCCGTTCCAATATGCATCTGTAGCTGCCCCGTTCTTCGAGATACTCAAATCAAAATCTAGGCCCAAGTAACTGTCTCTAAATCAGACTTCCAATTGAACACTTGCAGATCATCCATCGTACCTGCTGACTCAGCGACCCCGCAGTCATCGCCTGAGGCATTCACAAATACAACCACCTCATCAGGTCCCCTTGGAGTTCGATATCAAAACTTACGACTGTCAGTCTCTGATAGTTCCTGTCTCGGCCATGTAAGGAAGAATACAACGAAATAATATGCCAGGGTTGTCTAACATTCACTACAGATCCTGCTATATGAACTGTGTTCACGACAGGCCATCAATTCCACCAGCTCCGTGTTGAAAAGGAACACTGCTTGCTATCTGATGATTGAATGATTGAATGATCGGACCGAGACCCTTTCCTTGAATGTCAAGTGTCATTTGACAAAGGATTCCAATCGGGGAACCGTCCTGTCTGGAATATCCTATCACCTCCAAAGCGTATTCCGCATACGTCTCCACGGTTAAGTCAATCAGCAGACCTCCCCGCCCGGTCTGATAGTTCCACCCTCTTTGGTGAACACATCCGTCCCTTTCAACGTTCCGTCATATTCTACATCTTCTATAAAGTCTCCTTCATGCCACCATGTCCACCAACCCCAACCCAACCCCGCAACAACCCATCGACATGGACACCGACATCGAAACAGCCTCCGACTCCTCATCACCGCAGCAAAATATAACCCCGCGCGCCCACACCTACATCCTCGACACAGACTCCGAAGACGGCGGGATGCAGCTCGAGCCGCCAGACGGCGAGCTCCTTCTTTCCGCGGAAGATGACAGCGACATTGAGTTTGATGATAGGATTATGGGTGTTGCTATGGAAGACGAGCGGGATGGTGAGTCTAACCCTCCCCCTCTAGAGATAACTATCACCGCCTCAACATTTAGTATCTTGGCAAAGATCCAAACAAAAGTGACTTCATTAGGTTAAATGGCATACTGACCCCTCCATAGAGAACGACTTCACCACCCGCCCAGTCAACCCACACTCCGCCATCCCGAACGCACACAACACCCCCTCACAACCAGGCAACAGAGATGAATACGGATTCCCGCCCCGCCTGCGCGATCGTCCGCGTCCACGACCCAGGCGGCTCCGGACGAGTGGCCAACTCACGGAGGAACAGCATGCAGCGCTGTGCGTGCTGGGGAATTGGGAGTTACTCGTTTTGCATGCGTTGAATTCGCATCGTGTAAGTGTCCACACCCTACACAAACACACTTTCGACCTGATCACCGCACATAACCTACACGTTACGCAATGTTCTTGCAAGCAAGAAGTAAGCCACTAATCCCTGGCACCTACCAGACAATCCCCCAAACCCGCCGCCGCTTCCAAGCCAAACTCCTCTCCCCCAACAACCCCATGCTCGAAAACGAGCTCTACGCCTCGCGTTTCATCATCCCCGCCTCGCAATCCGAATTCCTCCCCCCAGCTAGCCCAGGACCCGGCACGGGGACAGGTGCGGGCCGCGCGTACGAAACGGCCTCTGGCGCGGAGAATACCACTGCTTTCTTGGTGCCGGGGGCGTATCGGGAGGTTGTGGATGGGGATTCGAGTTCTTGGTGGCCGTTGGGGAGGCCGAGGGTTAAGAGGAAGAGTGAGAGGGGATCTGGGGTTGGGGTTGGAGTTGGGGGGGGGGGTGGGAATGGGAGTGGGGAGAGTTCGCGGGTTGTGAGTCGCGGGGGGAGTCGGGCTGCGTCGAGGGGGCCTGCGTAGTGATGCACATGGTGATGCACTAGCATGAATATACGAGATTGGGACTCATCTGTTTACAAATGGCTCGGCTCGTTGGTGTAAATAATTGTTCCATTGACTGCAGTCAACACGACTTAGCAGTCTCCAACACGATGTGTGCTCGCTAAACCAAATGTAACAGTACTATACACAACCAGACCCAACCTGACAAGAACACCCGACCAGACAAGAATAAGAGGAATAAAGAGGTAGTTGAAGATGGAAAGATGGAGGAGGTCAATGGTGAATGGGTGAGGAATGGGTATCTCGGAAGGAACGAATCCAAAGCCAACAAGAAATCAACGACGGTTTCTCGGGCCTTTTGCTGCCTGCGTAGGGGAATTTCATCGGGGGTGATTCTTTTTTGTTTTTGTTTTTTCTTTTCGCTTTCCTGCTTCTCGTACTTCACTCAGGTCGGGTTCCATCCCCAAGTGGTGTTGAACTCGGCCGCCGTGTTGCGTTCGTAGGATTTGCCGTTGTCCATGTGAACCACGACCAGCGAGATGAAAAGAAGCAGGAAAGGCGAGGCGCGCGCGAATTGCCCACTAAGGAAGAAGAAGCAACGCCGGTCAGAAACCACTCACATCAGGCAGACAGAAAAAAAAACAAAACAAAACAAAATAGAACAAAACAATGAACAATCTCTCGTCAGAGGGCTAGGACTAGGGCTCTCACATATCCTCGTCATCGTCTTTCCGTCGTTGCTCCGAGTGGAAAAGACTTTCTGCGTCACCGACTTGTTTGCGCTCCGAGACTTCGCGGCTGCGCATGCGGGACCGATGTGCCTGAACATTCATGGGCGTCAGTCCTCGAGATGGCTTGGACTTGGGCTCCGGTTCGATGTAAATGGGGTGCAGGCGGTGCGAGGTGTTGAACCGGGTCCGGCCGTCTCTCATGACGGGTAGTTGTCATTGTAGGGGCTCCGAACTGGAGGATAACCGGTTAAGGTGGAGGTAGACATCGGTGCCGTATCTGAGGGGAAACGGAGAGTTAGTGAAGAACACTAAGAGGCAAAAAGACACAGGGTTGCTCTTACCCCTCCATACTGATCAACTTGAGGTCACCTCCAAAGTAGCGCGCATACAATCGACTGATGGGCAATCCATACCCAAAGCCAGCCATGGGTGCTTTAAAATCGCTCTTGTCAAAGTCCGGGTCGAGGCTGGGCGTTTGCTCGACAGTCGTGTACATATACGTCCACACCAGGGGGATCGCCGACCGGGGGATACCACCGCCCTCGTCTGTAATTTTGATGGTAATGTCTTCCTTGCCCTCGGCCACAATGACCTTGGTGACGGGGAATTGGTCCCGGTCGGCACCGTGTTGCTCCACCACCGCACGCAGCGAGTTCTTCAGGGTCTCGAAGAGCATGTGCGATAGATGGCCCGGCACGTACATGAAGTTCAAATCTTCCTTGCAGACCAGCTGCACCTTGGGCGCTTCAAATAGACCGTAGTAATCCTCGCAAACGAACCGCGCATTCTCAATGGCCTCCAGGGCAATATCGCGAACGTTGGTTTTGGTACAGATGATGCCGACGTAGTTGGGGTGTTTGACGTGTGTTTGTTCCGTGAGTGCAATATGTTGTCCAATGAGCATGCGAATGCCTATACGTGACATGTAGAACCGGTCAAGGAAAGATTGTATAGTCGAGTCAATTTGCATGCGTTGCCGCTCCCGTTTCCACTCCAAGATACCCTGGGCCACGGTCGTCACAACACTGTCGTGTCGTCGCTTAATCTGCTGGAGCGTCCGGGAGAATCGCTGATTGTAGTCATTTAACTCGGGGGGCCATTCTACGTTGCCATCCGCGGGCACGAAATACCGCCGGCCTGTGGCGGCCGCGGCCGGTTTTCCATTTCCGTTGATAGTGCCATTGGCGGTGGTGGAGGAGCGATACTGGCCCTCGCGAATACTGGGATTTTGCGTGGCCTCGGAGAGAATTTTAGAAGGAGTGCCGCCATTCATGCGGCCCGGGCGCAGCAGACGGTTTCTGATCTCTTGGGTCAGGGAGGGTCGGGGAAGGGTGATGATTTCCTGGAGGACCCGCCGTTAGTGAGTCACGCTACGGAGCAACGGAAGCCGCAGGAGCAGAGCAACGCGAGGAAATTGAAGAAGATTGAATTGGAAATTCATGAGCGGACACATACCTCGAATGATTGCGCATACCAATCCTGCACCTTTTTGATGGAGGGCATCTCACTGAGGCCATCGGGAAGCTCACCCAGGTCTTGGACCCGGTGAGCGAGGCGAATGGGGAGCTCCTCGGAGAGGAATTGCGAGGCGCGGAACAAGGTGCCTACAGAGATGATCAGTCTTTTCCGCGGTCCTCGATTGAGAATCCCATTGATTGCAATCTGAAGAGCAGGACCTCCAGAGATTGTGAATCATACCGGTGGAGGGCCGGTCGCCAAACTGGACCATTTGCCTCAGCGAGACCCCGGTTGCGGGGAAGCTGGCATAGTGCCTGATGGTTTCCATCAGGCGCTCTGACGGCTTCCACATCGTGCGACGATTCAAGCCGAATGGCCGCCGAGAGGGGGAAAGAGGAGGGGAGGAGAACTGGGTTATAGCAAGGACTCTCTCAAGAGCGAATGGGAGATTCTGTGTATAGGGGGGAAAGAAGAGAGGGTCGCGTGCGAAAGAGAGGCAGAAGGTCGGCGGACGAGGGACGGGGATGACTCGCACTTCTGCCGAGGTTGGGGGGCGTTTCCGGTGGCCGCACGTTCCGGCGTCGGAGGAAAATCGACCTGCGCAGGTCGAAATTAGCCTACGAGAAGTGAGGAAAGTGCCGATATGCAAGTGCCTTGTCATATGATCATTTTGAATTTCATACTTCCTGGTTTCAGCCATGATGGGCAATACTTTATTCATTTGCTGTTTTTTTGGCAGACCTTCCTACTACTCCAGTAGGACCTTAAGCGAATGTGTGCACTTCTGCTGCTTCGACATTCTCAACAATGACCACGGTTGTTTTATGATGATACTTGTACTCCGAATCCTAGGAATGAGCAATTAATTAATCGATTGGTCCTTCCCAGGGAAATACCCTTGCCGAGCGGGAAATGCAATATTCCGGGGTCACGATCACGAACTGGTCAGTATCTGGGAATTGTGGAAGCCTCATACTATAGAATGATCCAAATGGGAAATATGTGGACGATTTGAACATTTCTGTTATACGGGAAATATCATCATTACCAAGAAGCAACAATCCATATTCCTTTGCCTGGTGCGCAGAATAACTAGCATCTCGCATGTGTCACACAGCACCACCCCTACAGTGCGTCCCCGGATCTCCCTCCCCTTTCGCCCGAAGGTGGGGCGATCCCCCTCCCCCATCATTAAAGAACGGGCCTCGATGAGACGATTGACTACTGCCAACGGGGCTTAATCCTGTCTAGGTTTCTGGTAATTTCTGGTTGAATATCACAAGATCCAAGGGTCGATGCTCAAACACTGTCAAGATCAACTTCACGCTGCTATGAATGTTTCCAAGTATGGTACCACTCTATCTACCAGTTCCAGATCTCCAATGTGCAGGTGATGACCGCGCTGAGTCTGATGTAGGGTTGCGTGAACGAGACTAACTTCTAGCCTAAGAACCTGGAGAACTCGATACTAACCGAGTTGGTGCCTATCGGGTTAGCATCAAAGTCTCGACAACTACTAACTACTCAACTACTGTAGTCCAGGTCATTCTGAGTCTAGCACGAGCAGGGATGAGAGGGCTACCGAGTTCACACTGCGCAGCCTGTTAGGGCCATGTCCCGTTGGTACTTTTGTCGCACGACACTCCCCGCAGATGATGAGCATTTTTCGCTTCGGTGATTCTTATTAGTATTCAATAGTTAAGGGTTCTGAGCTTGGGGAATCAGTGAATCAGTGATTTGGGGATGATGGCTTTATGAGTTCATTACCCCGAACCCCCACCCTTTACAATATTTCCCCTGCTAGTCCCCGTTTTCGTGTTCTGAACTTCTGAGTCCATGATGATTCCATGTTCCCACTTTTCTTGCTTCTCCAGGGCTGTCAGATCCATGTTCATGCCCTGTTTCCAAGTCCAAATCTATGTATTGCAGATCTATCTAGCTATCTAACTTGACAAATGGACCACTCTTTTTTCGTTATCTCCTCGTTCCGAGGTCTGATAATCGCATCACGACTGACCTAGTTGACTAGATTACCTCCATTCAAGGACAGCCTCTACTGTACTTCTCGGCAGCCCGTCTCTACGCCGATCGGAGTAGCAACAGCCCAGGGCGGATCCGTGGAGACTCAAGATTCCCTTTTTGAGCTCTTGCTGCTTCCTGGCGGTGGGACCCCTTGTTTTCGCTGTCTCGTCCCTTCTTGTCTTGCCTTTGTGGTTTCCTCTCGCTTATAGGCACATAATCCTGTCGAGGTGGGGGCTGAGTCTCCCTACTTTTCTTTTCTCTTTTTCTCCTCCTCTCATCGGCATACTACAGAGTATACTGGTCTCATCTGAATACTACTGTCGCCCCCTCCCAGACACGCCCTAAGCGCAGGCGACTCGGAAGACAACCATTTGGCCCCTCCACGCGACTTGCTACTTGGCGGCGGTTTACTCTTATTTTTTTTTCTGTTCTTCTATTCGGATTTGAAGGTCGCTTGACCTCGGTGGTGGTGCATTAAACTCCATCTATATTCTGATTCTGAAAGTCGCCGTCTCTACTCTCCAATCTGCT
>JAXQJV010000991.1:0-11225 GCA_037042255.1 Penicillium sp. PG106-07D
CCTGCTTCTTTTACTGTGTCTATTATATGTTGAGTTGGTCACTGGACGAGACAAGTTGACATGATAAATCCGGTTTCGATGGTGTCTCCTTTCTGGAACACAGCCACAACCACTATCATCAGAATAGCTGCACCGCGGGGGATCGACGCTGCACGACCCGCTTGCCACAACCACAGGAGTTGAGAAAGGTTGGAAATTCTATCCCCCAGCCTACAGAAACTAGTAGCCTGGAAGTGGGCGAAAGGAGTCGGTCAACGCCAATGCAAATTGGGATAGAGCTATTTTGCTGGCCCGCCAGAATAAGTTTGTTGATTTCTCGTTGATTGGCTGACCAAGCAACATTGAGGGGGAACTCCTGAGCCTGTTTGAGCAGTGCTGTACGGGGTACGAGATTCGCCACTAGCAGGATGATGTCGTTGGACTTGGGCATCTGGACTGATACGGAAAAAAAAATATACCCCTCGCGGTGTCTTGGACATGCACTTCTTACCTCTTTAACTCCTCTGGACCTGAATGAGATTTTGACGCGACCGCTGAAAGCATGGGAAACTCGCCTACCCCTGATGGGGAAGAAGGGGAGCAAGACGCTCCCCCAGCGTATTCCCCATATCTTGACCCTCAACTGACTGCAGAGTCGGGCGATGCCCATAGTATGTTGATAGTCCGGGGAAACAGTTTAATTTGGTTTGAAGCTAATTTTACGATTCCCAGCCGATGGCCGTATTGATGTGCATCTCGACTCCAAGCTCGCCAAATCCCTTGCTAAAATCGCCAACCAACAGCAGGAGGATGTGTTTCCAGCGCCACCCCGAGCTCAACCTGAACAACCGATCAGATGTGATGTAAAGTTGAACATCGTCATCCAGATCGTGGGCAGTCGTGGAGATGTCCAGCCCTTCATCGCACTGGGAAACGCATTGCAGAGCCATGGTCATCGGGTCCGCATTGCCACGCACGATGTTTTCGAAAACTTCGTCAAGGAGTCTTTCCTAGAGTTCTTCCCAATCGGTGGAGATCCAGCACAACTCATGGCCTACATGGTCAAAAACCCCGGTTTGATCCCGCAGATTAAAACATTACGCGACGGCGAAATCAAGAAGAAGCAGCTCATGGTCGCAGAAATGCTCGGCGGCTGTTGGAGATCTTGTATCGAAGATGACCCGGTGACACAAGAGCCGTTTGTTGCAGATGCGATTATTGCCAATCCGCCCAGTTTTGCACACATTCATTGTGCGCAAGCGCTGGGGATCCCTGTTCACCTCATGTTCACGATGCCATGGAGTAGTACCAAGGCATTTCCTCATCCCTTGGCAAATCTGCACAATGGCGCCATGGAGACCCCAGGGACAGCAAACTGGGTATCATATGGAGTTGTGGAATGGCTAACCTGGCAGGGGTAAGTGGCTTGGTCGAGTAAGTTCATTCAAGTAGTTATGTTGCTAATCTATGATCGCTCCAGGCTGGGTGACGTTATCAATCGGTTTCGAGCTTCGATAGACCTGGCACCCGTGCCAAGGACAGAAGGGCCCTGTCTGGCCGAAGCTCTAGAGATCCCCATGACCTATTGCTGGTCTCCTGCTTTGGTTCCAAAGCCAAGCGACTGGCCAGCTCATGTCGGTAAGACCAAAGACTACATACAACTTTGCGTCCTCATTCACTAACATACTCGAATTTACTTAGATGTCTGTGGCTTTTTCTTCGCAGATACGCCCTCATATACACCACCTCCCGATTTGGCCGAATTCCTGCAATCAGGCCCCCCTCCGGTGTATATTGGCTTTGGCAGTATCGTCGTCGAGGACCCGCAAAAGCTGATCAACACAGTCCTCGAGGCAGTCTCGAGAGCTGGTGTTCGTGCTATTGTTTCGAAGGGCTGGAGCGAGCTGGCTGGACCAGCTGATGCCAACGTCTATTATATCGGTGATTGTCCACACGGCTGGCTCTTCCAGCATGTATCTGCCGTGGTTCATCATGGAGGTGCTGGAACCACCGCATGTGGTCTGTTGAACGGCCGTCCAACGACGATTGTGCCCTTCTTTGGCGAGTAAGTCTACTTCAACTTGTCCACGATGAATGAGATATCAGATTCTCCATGTTCGGCTGGGCTAATGAGAAATTCGTAATAGTCAACCATTCTGGGGTGACATGGTCGCAAAAGCCGGCGCGGGCCCTGAACCGATTCCACACGCCATGCTTGATCCTCAAAACTTAGCTGAGGCAATCCAATTCTGCCTCACACCGGAAGCGGAAGCTGCTGCAAAGGATATCGCTCTCAAAATGAAATCAGAGACCGGCGTGGCCACGGCCGTTGACTCTTTCCATCACAACTTGCCGTTGCAGAGGATGCGATGCAGTATTATTCCGGGCCAGCCAGCGGCATGGGCTTATACTCGGAATAAGCAGTCTTTGACTCTTTCCAAGACAGCCATGAACATATTGGTTGAATACAAAAAGATAGATACAAAGCACATCAAATGGTTAGTGTACCCTCTGGTCTCCCCTCACAGAATATGTGCTTACTTCTGGCAACAGTTATGCGATAAACCCAATCATCATTGAAAATCGCCGATGGGACCCTTTGACTGGCGTTCTCTCCGCCGCCACCTCTACCGGCACGAACATGCTACAATCGACCGGCGAGATGTTCTACAATCCATACAAAGAATACCAAAGAAGTCGCGGGGGGAGAGTATCTGAAGGGAGCTCATCAAGGTCGAGACCTTCAACCGAACGAAGCAATAGCGATCCTTTTGCGACCGCTGCAAACATGGCTGGAGCAACATTGCAAGGCTTTGGCAAATTCACTGCCACTTATTTCCGAGGCGTGATTGTCGATATTCCCCATGCAGCAGCTGAGGGCTTCCGGCGAGCACCCCAGCTGTATGGTGAGAAGCCCAAAGAATACGGTAACGTCCATGACTGGAAGTCTGGCGCTATCGTCGGCGGGAAGAACTTTGTGGGCGGCATGACGACTGGCATCACGGGGATGATAAAACATCCGATGCAGGGGTTCATTGAAGGAGGACGGGACGGCGCAATGAAGGGACTCGCCAGAGGTGCCCTGGGAATGGCCACGAATATGCCTTCTGGTGAGTTTGCCCCCCTTTGCAGAGGAGATGAGACAAGTTCTAACGGTTCGAGTTTCTAGCGGGTATTGGCTTGGTGGCCTATCCCTTCCACGGTATAACCAAGAGCATCGAGGCGGCTTTCAGAACCAAGACGCCTAAAGCAATTGTCAGTGCACGGCTTAGAGAGGGGTATGTCCTCACGGAGCGAATGCAACTTTCGAAGGAGGAGAAAGATGAGGTCGTGCAAGTGTTCGATGTACTTTTGTCATCAATTGATGCATAAGTTTCGTGAACTCTTGATGCAGACTGGAAATAATGAAACTCGATGGAACACGAGGAGGAGAAACATTCAGTTGAGCGTAATCCCTTCATACCTAGACTATTAAAGAAGCAGCAAGCATAATAAGCCCACCAAGGCCATCCATACCCGCACACCATTCTTCCCAGTTCTCAGCGCTCTCTGATTTGGAGATATCCAGAGAATAATATCCATGCAAAGTATGCATTTGTTCCTTTCTAAACAGCTTGATTACCTGGCCGCTCTTCGCCAATCCAAATAGAGGCCGAGATTTTGGAATTCTCTGGCTTGCCGTATGCCATGAAAGTTCGTCATTCGCTTCCCAGAGCCCTTTGTGGGATGGCAACGGGGCTATTACAAAATCCGAGGCTGTGGCACACATCGTCGACGGGTCGAAATAGACGAGTAGATTGACAACTCGGTAGATCACGCACAGTCTATCAAGCGTCGGGAAGAATCTGTCAGTGACTATGGGTTTCCATATAATAGGCCAAATACCAACCTTGTTTCTGATTCCTGGAAGACCCAATCTTCCCATTGTTGGTGAAGACTACAAGCACGATCGGTGACTTGCGACTTGCGGATAAGATCGTAGCACTTCAGCTGCTTGGAAATAGCCTGTAATAATGCCTTATCAGAAAGTTATCCTACAGAACCAGAAGCCGTGAAACATACAATTACCACTGCAAGTAGTAAAGAGTCAAAGTCATTCTCCTCAGTCGGACCCTCATCTAATCGAATGAGAATGTAGATGGAAACGGCCTGCATAGCGGCCAGCAGCTCCCAGTTACTCAATTTGAGATTCTAAATCTTCTCGTCAGTTCTTCGAGACGTCAATGTACTTCAATCTCAAGTGAAACTCGACTTACATCTTCAAGCAAACGCTCACATTCCAGTTTCACATTCCGCCAGAACAACTTTCGACTTCCCCTGATCTGACTTCCAATCATGTGGACCAAGCTGATGCAATTTGTAAGTGGCTCTGTATTGACTTGCTCATGGTCGGGGGATATTGTCCATCGATGGATGAAGGGCGGCAGGGTATCGTGCTGCAGCATCATCCGCACATAAGATTTCAGAGTATGCATGATGAGCTTAGCAGTGCCTTGCCCTCCACTTTTAGCTTCTGGTCGCAGTACGAGCGCTCGATGGTTGGAAGATACTTGTGCCGGTATTGAAAGATTGAAGAATAAGTCAGTTTGAGGTTCTTCGAAAAGTCGCCATCCAGATGGAGGGGATTGACTGGGTATCTGGCTTCCTTGGAGATCGAATAGATCTTCAAGTTCTATGTTTTGGACTTCTGCATTTAAAATTCCGTCATCAAGATCTGTGGGGACCAAATTCGATGATGCGAGAACGCTGTCGATAATCGCATCGACGTCGCTGCCGACTCGTCCCAGTGGGCTTTCAGCAGCAGCAGAAACGTGTGTTTCCAATTCCAACAGCGAAACCAGTGGTTTCTTTTGTTGATTCGACACGTTATCAACATTTTGGACTCCGAGCTCGGCCGCTCGGCGTGAGCTGGCTGGATAATGGCACTCGTTGCCTTTCGCAATGCACCTAGTACAGCTTGGTCGTTTATTATCGCATCGCGTTTTCCCCTTCACGCAGGAGACGCAAGATCGAAGGCGAGGAGCACCTCCAATCTTTCGAGACCGACAATAGTATCCATGTCTCTTTAGTGTGGACTCTGAAATGCCGAAAGTTAGCTTGAATGCATTGTCGAGGGGTAATGTCGATGGCTCACGCTTATCGAATGGCTTGTTGCACAGTCCGCAGCGCAGGACAGATTGTATTTCTCCGTGAGCCATTTCAAATTGAACAGAAGCAAAGTGTCGGAGAGACTTGAGAAACCCCAGTGCCTCAAGCGATCCTAATTTGTTGGCTCTAGCCTCACCTCGCTGGAAGCTGGAACATAACTAACTAGTCATTAGAATTTGTCAGCATTCTGGCAACCCTGCAAGTGCGATCCTTCGAAGGTTCCAGGCTGACTATTCCGTCATCGCCGGCCGGAACATTTTGTAAAAAGGTATTGAGCTGTTCAAAATCTCCGGAACCCTCTCATTTTTCTGTTGGGGTGGACACAGGTTCTGAACTTGTCGAAAAGTAGCCGCTGGAGCTTTCAAGTCGTAATTCTTGCGTCCGGCTTCACAATTTGTAGCATTCCGTCGCTGAACATGTATAAGAACGGGCCCAGGAGTTGGAAGATATGCCATCGATATCCTTCAACACAGTATCTTTCAAATCATTCAGTTGAATACCATAGAGTCCTCAATTCACCATGGCGGCTCTGTTCCCATCTCCAACAGCAACATGGCACTCGAACACCTACCAATCTTTGTCTCCAACCCGCCCTGAGCTCTCTGCAAAAGGCAAGAGCATTCTGATTACCGGAGGAGGCACTGGCATTGGTGCAGAGACTGCTCGCTATTTCGCAGAGGCCGGCGCATCTCGAATTGCGCTCCTAGGCCGTCGAGAACAGCCCCTAGTGGACACCAAGGCCTCGATCAACCAAAAGTTCCCGAACGTCGAGGTCTACATCGCTCCAACAGACATCACAAACAAAGAGCAAGTGGATGCGGCCTTCAAGACTTTCCTTGGGGATAGCAAGCTTCATGTCTTGGTTAGCAACGCCGCAATCGTCGGGCCGAAGGATGGTGTGTCGGACGTGGAGAACGACGACGCCTTTCTGGAAAGTATCCACTTGAACTTGAAGGGATCGCTTTTCGTTGCCCGGGCTTTTCTTCGCTATGCCGCACCGGATGCAGTCGCGATCGAGATTAACTCGTCTGCTGCGCATCTGCAGTTTGGCGGTAAATTCACTGCCTATAGCGTCGCAAAGATTGCGGTGCATCGACTGTGGGATGACCTGGCTGCGGCGAACCCAGGCCTCAGCATCTTCCACGTCCAGCCCGGCGTGGTGGATACTGCAATGAACAGGGAAGCAGGAGGAGTTGCGGCTCTGGGTTATGAGGATCATGGTAAGTAGAATCTTGCTTTCCAGACGATGGAAAATGCTGACTCCAGTCTAGTTTCTCTCCCAGCCAGCTTTAATGTTTGGCTGGCAAGTCCCGAAGCGCGATTCCTGCGAAACAAATTCGTGTGGGCTAATTGGGATATCGATGAGCTCAAAGCCAGAGCTGAAGAGATTCAGGCAGGCTCGGAACTTTCCATTGGGCTCATTGGATGGCCATTCCATCGGGACGACTGGAAGTTGTCGGCACAGTTCTAAGTTGTAGCTAGATAGAATGAGAGAATACGGTTGTTTTGATGTCCGGTTTCTATTTGAATTTGTCGGCACCATAGGACTTCTTCATGGCCACTCTACAATCGGAGATCATGGACACTCTGCTACTTTATCCTGGTAAATCGAGAGCAGATAAGCTAAGAGTCGACATGACCTTTGGAGACAATCACAGTATTTTTCTTGGTGCTCATGGTATTTCCCAATCCTTGAAAAATATAAGGGTTTCTTTCCGCAGAGACGCAATGAGCTCCCGACAGGTGCCCATTTCAGGCTTCGAGCTCAGCCTCAAAATCAATGAACGTGGACTTGGCCTAACCGAGCGTTGGCCAACAATTATCCGCGGATGGCGCCACATATTATGCCCGTTTGGGTGGCTGCTCGTGTTCGAAGCTTCCTTCGAGCTAAAGCGCAACTGCCTGATATAAAATTAAACAACTCTGCCTTGCAGATTTCCCTTCCTCAATCTACATCACTCACAATCACAACCTTACTCCTGCCTCAGAAACCAGCCCTGTCCCTTACAGTCCTACACGACAACAACAAGCAAAATGCCCGTGACCATACAAACTTCATCTCAAACCCCCAGATTCTGGAACGATGAACCCATCACAAACGCAAAGGATTTACTCCGTAACGCCTGTCCAGATGAATACAAGCGCTGCAAAAGAATCTTCCACAGCTCTTTGCCCAATCTCCCTCCAACCCACACGAAACACGTCACACCATCTCCAAATGGCCTTGTGAACGCAGTCTTCCGCGCATACTCGGGCCACCACCATCTCATTATCCGCCCGGACGATGTTTGGACTGCAATCCTGACCCAGCTAAGCTTCTACATCAATGCTCATGCCGAGGAACTGCGCTCGCTCTTCGTCGCCCACGAGGGTAAGCAGGAGCTTAAGGTTTTAGCGAATGAAGACGGGACGATCTTCCAGGTTGACGTCGGCGAGATGGCTGTTCGGATGACCACGCTGATGCAGGGTTTTATCTGTGACGAGGAGCTGCGTACGTGGTTCATGCCGTCGTTTACGACGACTACCGACGATGACAGGGTCGTTGCTGCGGTGGTTATGATGGGCACGTTCCAGAAGTATTTCCACTATGTGTTTGTCACTAGGTGTGGCATTCCGAGCGTGACGTTGCTTGGTGAGCGCGGTGACTGGGTCGATCTTCTGGCTAAGCTTGATAAGATTCACACTTTCGGCAAAGAGCCCAGTCTGTTTGCGACCCTTTTGAAGCCTGTTCTGGAGTTATTTGTGGTTTCGTTCGATCAACCTGATTCCCCTCAGGCGTTGGAGTTTTGGAGCAAGAGCGTGCATCATGATGCTGGAAGTGGTTATAACCATCTTTCGGGGTGGATTACGGCCTTTTGCTTCTGGAGCAAAGAAGGAAAGAGCCTCTATAATCGCGAGGGATTGAAGCTTTCTAAGGCTGTGTTTCCAAGAGTCGATATGCAGGATGTTCCTCCCGGTTTTACTTCAGTGCCAGTGAAAGTCGAGGACAATGCGGCCGGGCGTGAGTATGACACGGTTATGGTCGCCGGTTTAGTTGGCATTGAAGCAACGTCGAGTCCTTCGCCCGCTGCCTCTTCACGACTGGATCTGAATTCAATCCGGCCGTACTCTGGATGGTGGATATTCGAGATACTCGGAGAAAAGGAACCCGATGCAAAGCAACTTACGGATGTCCGAGAGAAGTTGACATGGAGGCGTATGTAAGAATAAGGGCAGCTCGGCCCGGAAGATGAGTGGGAGGGGGATCAATCAAAAAGGTATCGGAGAAAGACGTCATGAATTAGTTTGAAATGAAACAACTGTGGAACCAGGAGAAAGGAAAAGCCCCATTCACAGGGAGAAAAAAAGTATAATCATAACCGAATATTGAAAGCAACCGAGATCCTTCTTTATTCCTCCACCGCATCATCTCCGCCATCTCGCCGGCCCTCTGGCACAGGCGAAGAACTCTCATGTCGTCCATAGCCGTTGGGAGCATCGTAAGTGGATGAGTTCTCATCTCCATCCATATCGCCGTCGTCGTCACCAGATTCCTCGGAAGAATCGCCCTCACCTTCGCCCGCGCGCTGGGCAACATCTTCTTCGCCGGATGCTTCACCCAGGAGCTCGCGGTCAAGCTCATCCAACTCGCCATCAATATCCTCATCACCGGCGACATTCTCGGCGTCCCAGCCCGGAGTGCCTTCCGCTGGGGTTTCGGGGCCTCCAGTGGCGAGACGGCTGCGACCAGCCTTGGCCCGAGATCCCGCTGTCTTCTTGCCGGCGCCAGGAGTGGAGGTTAAGCCGGTGGACTTGCGCTTCGGGGCAGCGCGGGGAGCACGTGGGCGAGCGCGGTTGCTGCTGGCGCGTACGTCGGCCTCAATAGCAGCCTTGGCCTTTTGCCGCTCCTCGCGCTCCTTTTGGCGGTCCTTCTTGGGTCCGTTGGCGTCTTCGTAGTCCCACCGGTCTAGGCGGCGCGCAGCCTTCCGAACCACGGAGAGGAAGAAACTGGCGCACTCGCCGAAATCATCTTCTTCACTAGGATTGGGAAGCAGGCCGCCCTTGCCCCATGACTTCTCCTCGTCCTCGGTGTCATATCCATCTGGTAAGCCTTGCAGGAGGCGACCATAGCGGACACAAGGAATCTCATTGTTCCGCTTGTGGCGCAAGACACGATAGGCGTTATTCTTACGCTTCGCGAGTAAATACTCGATGCGTTGTCGGCGGTTCTGTTCAACGGCAATTTGGTGCTGCGTGAGGGGTCGTGGTCTTCGCCCGGAGGTCGAAAGGGACGGCTCGGTAATGAAGCGGTTCAGCACCGGGTGGCTAGAGCCAGGGGGCGCGGGCGAAGCATCTGGGGTATGGTCCATCCTGGTCTTCAGAATCAGCCGCTGCTGACCCACGGCGCGACTCAGAGACGAATCCCGCTTGGCCTGCTTATTCCGTGGTCGTGAGTAGCCAGGAGTCGACTCGTCGTCATCATCCTCCAAGCCGCGCTTAGCAGACGGATGAAGAGGAGTAGACATGGCGGAGCCACGACCTCCTAGGCCAGAGTAGTCTCCGGCAAATGAGTCTTCGTCAAGACCGTAATCTAGAAACCGAGAGTTAGGACACGAGAACGTAGTACAAGAGTCACCACACTGGCATACCTTTCCGAGAGCGTTTCGGGACCCGCGGCATTGGCTCGTCATCTTCTAGGATACCTTCAAAAAGGCGTTAGTCAAACGTTCTGTCAAGCAACAACCAGGGAGGCACTTACGCTTGCGTTCTAGTCGTTTAGCTTCACCATACTCCAATTCTTCCGGCGTATCCACATTCTCCAAGTTCGCCTGCTCCTCCGTCAGGCTCTCAAACGCAGGAACCTTGATAGGAAGACCATCAGTGCCTTCGCCGTCTAATCCAGCTCCGAAGGGATTGTTGATCGCAGCTTCGCGCGTAAAATCACTCTCCAGGTACCACCACATGAGCCACAAAAAGGCCTTGGCACGAGTCTCGCTGCTCAATGAGGACCGCATCACCAAGTCAAAAAAGTCACGAGGGGGGAAGAAATGCATCTCGGACACCTTTGGTGCATACTGCGCCAAGACGAAGATTAGATTCACGGGATTCGTTCGAGGGATCGCCTGTCGCTTAATCTTGTCTAACGTATTTGGCTGATCGACGTCCTCGGAAGCACCCTTCAAGATGGACTTGAGTCGTGGGGCGTCCTGCAGCTGCTTGTAGGCATTGGAGTCTTGGTGGGCTTGAAGGGAAGGGATGGAGTGGTAGGTTCGTAGCTGAGCACGCATCTCGGGGAAGACTAGAAGGCATCAAAGAGAACGGAATCAGTATCACAATCGGTCTGGAAGCTTCAACGGGAGATGCAAGGAGAACAGGACATACAGTTGAGAGTCGTATTCATGCGACCGAAGTTGACCAACAGACAAACCATAGCCATGCTAATAGCTGCCGGCTTGTCATTTTGTAGCTTGTCCTTGAGAATTTTGCTTGTTTTGCTGCTCCTGGCCATGGCATCGATGTAGATGTCCGCGAAGTCACAGTTCTTCTTGCCATCTGGGTATCGCGTGAACACGGCGGTCTTATTCTCGAAGACGAGTTTGAGAAACTGGTACTGGATATCTTTCCGCCACAGAGGGATGCCATCCTCCTTCTTCAGGTGCCTTATCTTGTTTCCCGAGTAGACTGAGCCAATCGTGCCATTGGCTTGACGTCTGGTACCGACCGTCGCGCTGACCGTGACGTTATGGGTCTGTTCGTCCGCGGCCTCGGATGCTGCGACGGATTCGTCATGTGGGGGATTCTCGACTTCGGCCATGACGTGCGATGGTTGGAATGGGGTTGTCAAGGTGTGCGCCAGCTGTTAGATTCCAGCCTAGGAATCAAGTTCGGGGGGGATCGTGTTGCCCCCTTAAGAGGCGCGAGCGGAACAAAGAGACGGGATTAAGTATGAAAAGGATGGGAATAGATGACGGTTGTGATGGATTGCACGAGAAAGAGAGCGAGGGGGAGGATGGATGGGGGAGGGGGAGGAAACGAGAATTGCCAAGGGGAGAAAAGGAAGGGACCGGATGGAAGGGAGCAAATTGTGCCGATTGAATCCTCAGGTTTTGGCTGCTAAC
>JAXQJV010000992.1:0-11174 GCA_037042255.1 Penicillium sp. PG106-07D
TCTACCCGCGCCCAAGCGACCACCGACCTCTTCGCCTCTACCCCCCCTCACTCCGATGGCAGCGAGAATGGCAGCACAAACAACCTCAACCCCAACTACATCGCGCACGACTCCTTTGCCATTCCAGATCTACACTCGGAAATGAGTCTGACTGAATTGATGGATCTTGCCAACGATGCCGAAGTCACGCAAAACGATTTCGACGCTTTGATCAATTTTGACGACGCGGGCAATGATTTTCTCGCGGAGGATATCCAACAGCAGCACCAGCACCAGCAGCAACATTCTGGCGTGGGCGTTGGTGCCGAGGAAAAAGCCTATGAATTCGATATGAAGGCTCTCGGGTTCGATACCGAGACCAAGGTGTTTGATTTTGCGCATTTGGCGGAGCCAAGATTGGGGGAGCGTGGGCATGGCGTTTCTGCCGAGGTTCCGCGGGTTGGGTTGACGGCTGATTTGGATACGGATCTCAGGATTGGATTGGATGATTAAACGCCAATTTGATCTGGGCATCTGGCGATGACACGCGCAGGTGTTGTTGACTGTGCCAATGTGGGGTGTTCATTCATCCTTGTCTCTTTGGTCGATTTGTGCTTTTTGGATGGTCTTTTAGCGGACTTTTTTCTTCGTACATTTTCTATCTGTTTTATTACGGAGAATGACTGGATGTTGGGGTGGTTTTCCCCTCCCTAGGATTTGGATCGTCTTTTAATCCGGAGGTCCCTCTGGGATCTTATTTCATGTTCATCTTTGGTGTTTTTGATTGGGGTTCGGCTTTTTTTTTTTTTTTTGTTCGTGATGACGATGATGATCTCTTCCGTTCTTGTCTTGTATCTTGGACTGGACTGGATTTGACTTGGATATAGAGGGATTACTATACAAAAGTATGATGCGATGTGAATGTGAATATGATACTATAATTGCAAGCTTCTCCTCGTCTTCGGCTACTCTTCTTGCACGTACGTATTATGATGCAGATGATTGGGCTTGCTATATGCATGTAAATTCTGCATTATCGTACTATACCGTGACAACCCATAATTATGTATGCTGGGCACGTTGTACATAGTCCTTATACATTAAATTGTTGCATTTAACCAATTAGCGTATTATACCATAAAGTTAGCGTACCACTTTATTTTTTGATGATATGATCATCTCGGCGATGCCGATACCCACTCTCCCCCTAAGCCTTCGGTCTTCGGCATCACATGCACTCCACGCCCGTACGGCCCGGTTGGTTCTGCCCCGATGTCATCCCGCAGTTGCGCATGCCCCCTGTGAACACGCGAGGATCGCTCGTTTCGTCATGGTTTGCGGAGAACTAACTCGATCGGTGACTAGTGCGTGCGCTGGGTGGTTCTTGGCTGCTGCGGTGCCTGAGCTAGGATTAAGGACTCGTCGTTCACGGCTTAACGGTTTTTTGGTAGCATCATACGTGGCGTGGTATGCGAAACAAACACTTCACTCGAAATCGCCGTGGACCTTGATTGACCTTTGCTTCCTGGCACTTTCCCCATTCCAACAGGAACACAAGAAACAAAAGAAAATCAAAAGGTCAACAAACGGGGCTGAGTCCGCCCACATGGCTGCATTCTCATCTTATCTGAGATATTCTTCCGCACACAGGGCGTGAGATACCTGCCGAGAACACGCCCAGCTCAAAGCTAACCCAAACAGCTCGGGGTGCCTTCGCCTTGCTCTTACTTTCGTCGCAAAGCTGAGCATAGACTTGGAGTTAGACGTCGTACCCTGTCACTTTCACTTTCACTCGGGATGCAGATGATCCCGAAAGGCGACCGTGCATTTTTCACCGGGATCCGATCGAGGATGGATTTCGCCAGCCTGGCATCTAGCTGCTTTAGTGGAGTTCGAAAGAAAATCCAAACTCCGGCTAGCACCTCGTTTCGAACAACCCTGATCATTTGGGAGCAGAGTCCCTTCAACCTCGAGGGGTATAGACATCAGATCCATCCGTCAACGAATTAGCTCCAGGCGACAGAGTTTCCTTGGAGATACACTTGCCAGCTGTCCACTTCAAGTCTTTTTGGACCGGGGCAACATCTCCAAATCCTCTGGGTAGGTGGGCAAATCCCTCTGTGAGACTGAGGCACATTAGCGGAGCACAGAAACCGGCAATTAAGCCCCAAATCCCTTTACTTGATCCTTCCCGGCTCGTAGAGGCAGTCTCTTGACATTCGTGAAGAAGAAAGCGACATCGACGACGTGGAGCCGCTACCACCTTCGCCCCAGCCACTTCTGTGGTCTGCCCGAATAGGTGGTGCGCCAACTGTGAGCCTGAGCATGCTGGACCCGACACGGTGTCGCTGAAAGATTGCGATCCCTTGAGCCGACTTCGTTATACTATAATGGCCATACTATCATATGAAGGGGCCCTTGATATCCCACGCGAAGAACCTATTGTGTTTCATACATTCTTGTATAGGGATCCATTGGCGTCAAGGGGGATTTAGACTCTACCGTAGAGAAAGAGGCCAGTGGCGCCCATATGAAATACGGGGATCATTCACGCATCATCGGTATAGGTTTTCTAACCTTGTATCGTGAAAGATCAAAACAAGTGCCAACCAAAAAGCATAAAACCCGGGCAGCTGTACTTTGCAAACACATGGCATAATTTCAAGGCATATAAAAAATTTCAGAATCATAAAAATGTCCATATACTCAATCATGCCGTTCTCCCTTAAGTTCTGGGCCAAACGTTACTTGACTTTGCGTCTGGGCTTAGAAGGCGTAGCCTGAAGACCCTCCATTCCTGAACCCGAGCCATCTGAATCGATTTCTACTTCACCAACTCCCGGGCTTTTCGCGGGAGCCTTGAAGTTTGGACCTGGTACAGGTGTGACCTGGAATTCCTGGCTTTCTGTTTTCTCCTTTGCGCTCGAGCGTGGGGGGGTCCACAGACAGCTTCGCTTGCATTTAAGGTAGCTTTGCGAAGCAGGTCGGGGAAGGTCTTCTTTTGCCTCCTTCGTTAGGTTGCCACTCTTGCTGTATGGATTGGATTCGATAAAGGTTATCCACTTCTCTACACTTTTCAAAAGAGTTTCCTTGTCGACATCAAGCAACTCTCGGTGAAAGGTTCCGTCGCATTCCTGACAACCATTCTCCAACTCCCAGTGGTTGTTGGAGAACTCCTTGAGTATAAGTTGCTCAACGCGATAAGCGTAAGGTATGAGTCTTGTGGTAATCACTTCAAACTCGGGATGACACTTCATGTGTTTTGTGAAGCGATGCTCTGGTGGCTTCCCAGTAAAGCCAACTTTGAACATCCCGGGTAGTTGGGGAGGGCGTATCACATAGAGCCACCCGCTCTTCTTAGAATTGTGCTTGGCGGGCTTCTTCAAGAGGAGCGTAACTTCTCTGGCCACTTCCTCTTTTGGGATCGTGGGTTTGTGCCGTCTTACCGGTGTTGGCGACAATGGTTGACACGATGTGTTTGATACACCTTGTTTCACTGGTGAAATTCTTTCTTCAGCCTTGTCGTCTTCCTCAGGTGCGTTCTCCTCAGATTCGTCCTCTTCCTCGGATATATGGTCTTCCTCGGTTGCCTCCTCTTCCTCATATGCATAGTCTTCATCATATGCTTCGTCATCCTCGGAAGGAGATTGCTCTTGTTCCCACTCCCTAACTTCACTATCGGAAAAGCATACTGACTCATCAATCTCGTCTGCGTCTTCTCCACTACCTTCATCACTTGAACCCTCTGTCCCATAATTGTAGTACACTCCTAACTTGGTAATGACAGAAATCCTTGTCGTACTGAACTCATGTCGCCACTGTGCTATGGCTTGGGAGTTATGCTTGTTGTGATGTCGGCAAAGGACTCTTGTGGCAAGCTCCTGGAAAACTTGAGATCGGGTGCATGTCACAATAAGTGCGCCAGACAATCCAGTGAGGATATCAAGATGTTCTGCAACAACTGATCGGGCCTGATTGACCATCGACTGCCCCATCCGGGCTCTGCATGGGCTGCCAACATTTCCAAGATAGGCGCATTGCGATCGAGGTGACTCCGCATGGATCCAGTCAACCAAATTCTCAAACGAGCAGAATGTTGGCGAAAGGGAGTTCATTTTCAAGCAGGACTGGTTCCTTCAATAAGGGATACCTTTGCTTCCCAAGCCAACAAGGGAACAAACGAATTTTGTTTGGAAAGAAACGAAGATAAACGCCGGTCAGGAGCCAGCCTAGGATGTATGAGAATTGTTCAGCTCACTCCGACAGTTGGTGGATTTTAAAGAGATACCACTACCACGACCCCCTGGGGCTGTAAGCTCAGCAGATAGCAACCCCTCACCGGGCAACGCCGCCCCGTGCATGAGATATAAGGGGGCTGGATCTAAATGGTCCACGTGAACGACTTCGCACGTCTAGGGCAGGGGATATCAAGCCATGGTGTGGAAAGTGCCATCCCCAATATGGCAGGTGGTCCTTAGAAGTGAGTGGGGTCACGAGGTCGTGAGATCTCTGGTTCGTGGATCAAACGCGGCTTATGAGGGCGCTTGGAGATAAAAGGAGGCGATAGAGGAAGCTGCGTGCATTGGTCTCGCGCCTAGACATGGGTTCTCAGCAGCCATAGCAAAGGTACGTTTCACGTATCTGGGGGCCAATACCGTGCTCGCTGAAAATTTCCTTTTCTCCGACATCTGCAGAAGAGACAAGGTTAGGCATGACTTGAGTGTTGTGCTGTAGCTGGTGAGATTGATTCTATTAGAACCAGGTCTCGGGGTTGCCGATGCTGTATATATTTAAGGTAATGCGTGTTGAAGTCAACGGCGGCTCCACGATGCTTTGTACTGCATTTGGAGAAGTAATAGCAACAGCCCCACAGGCTTGGACTGCCTTCATGCTCAATGCTATTGGGTATGGATGAGATTCCCTCTTTGGCTCCAATCTCGACCAAACACCCCAATATCTGATATTAAGCTTATTTTAGAAGGAAAAAGGAGCTACAGTGCCCGGGTCTATCTCTCATGGATCGCTATACAGCTCGCATATCCTGCAAACCACTTTAGTCTGCATTTTATGAAGACGCATAGCCTAAAATATGACTTGCTACGTGCTTGTATGATTGTCAATTTAGCACACTCGCGTCACCAACAATATCAGGATGATTTCTAAACCCTGCTAATCGTCGCCATCTTGTTCGCGATCAGACTAGACCTTCGCTGCTTTGTTTTAGGTTCAATTTGACTGATAGCTAGCTTCTGTGTGCTTAAAATCCTTTTTCTCCCGCTTGGAGGAAATCTCAAACTTGAAAGGTATTGAAGTATAATAAGGAGATCCAAGCAACGGAAGGTCAACTAGCTGGACAAGTTATCCAAGGAACAACCTGTGATGTAAACATTAGCCTGTCAGATATCAGTCATTTGCCCTTATCATTCTTTCATATACCATATCTTTATAGGTAAAATTACTAATATGTATCGCACTAATTGATTGTCGCTATATCCCAGACCTCGACAGCGGGTTGGTAGTCGGCGTGGCTCCGGCATTTAAGGCTTTCTGTGGCCCTGTGATATCTAGCCAGATACTTTCAGCTACTAAAACCGTATCCTGCAGGCATTATGGATCCTCACGTGTAGAGGTATAAGTGGCAATGATGCCTGGAACTGGCTTGGCAGTCTTCGTCGCAATGCAACTGTATGTACCCCAGAGAGCAGTGAAAGAGTCACACAGGACGAGACGCCATGATACGGACAACGCGAGCGTTATTGAAGAGATATATGCATAAGATAAGATAAAGTTTGATCTGATTCATTAGATTGAAGTTCCGGGCCGCATGAAGATCCGGGAAAAAACCCCGATGCAAGCCGCTTGGCGTCAGGGCCAAAACCCTGAAATGAGGGCTATGTGTGGTACAAGCCCTGCAAAATGCAACATTGGGGTTCGTTTTCCTCTTAAATGTTGGATCCCCCGCCCGGTGAGCTTCAAGTGCATTACTCGATTAAAAATTTTCTTAATGGAGTGCGTTCAACATGACCACCATCGACATATACAACCTGCGAATGCGGAAAACGACAAACAATGACATTTTGCAACCAATAAGGTGCCAAAAGATCTCTCGCACCCTCTGTAAAAAACGCCCGAAGATGCGTATTTCGCGGCATACCATATCATCCTGACTTTGAGGTCGAACTTCGTGGCCTTCTTCCATCTGAATTCACTCGCGCACTCAATGTCCAAAGTATCATGAGCAAACAGATCCTTGATATGAACCCAGAACACCCGAAGAATTTTCAACCCCTACAGTCTCTAGCATCCCGACACCGCGTCAGAGCAAACATATCATGAGCTCGTTCAGCATTATCCTGACACGAATTACTTGATGATGGCTGTGCCAGGCTATAGGTTTGGACCTGTTTCACAAAGTCAACCTGCTCCTGAGGGTCATCTCGGCCAAAATGCACACGAGAATGGCAATATGGCTATCTATTATGCTATTATGAGAGCTGAAGTCAAACTGCAGGATCTGTCAAGGAGCAGATACCACCACGGGCTATATTCAGAAGTTTATTATGAATCTTTCGCTGTGCGCTTTCAAAGTCCTACAAATTCAGCGTAAACCTCACAGCCCTGCCTTCGCTGCATGATTCGGGCTTACCTGTCGTGGAAGTGGTGATGCTCACCGGAAGAAAGAAATTCAGGCAGATTTTGATATGTACTGCGTGGCTGAGGCACTGACAAGTGCCCTAGTTGCGATTTTCGTGCCATTATTGAGGAAGGACAGATTGGATTTGAGCGTGGCACCGGATCAAGTCGAGGTATGTCGACGAAGAAAAGGTCAGTGCTGGGAAGTTTTCCTAGAATCGAACGGTCCAAATAGCACATCCATACCCCTGGCGCTGTTCGCAAGTTGTCAGGCGCGAGGGAAGATCTCAGAACAGGAACCTTCAGTGCCGTCATAAGTAATCTATGCATGTGGATTCATTTTCCTCTGGCTTCGGCTCAGGTTTTCATTCCACAGAACGTGAGAAGGACCTCTACCGGCGAAGATATCAAATGTCCGTCCTCGAAATATTGATTAGGGGATCCTGATGAGATAATATATCCTGCATGCCATGTGTGAGGAATGATACAATTCAGAAAGCGCTAGCGATTTGGAAGATCCCAATGACTGTGGTATCATATTATCTTTCCATATCTCAGAACAAGATATATAGATGGATACATCGACTCGTTCTCAGGGCTATGTGTCTTTCAAAATGTCCTCAGTCCAATCTAGCACTAATAGAAGAGTTCAATCACGATCATACCTAGGTTTATTATTGTTGTGACATCCATTTTTTTTTTCACACGAGCTCACAAATAACACGAGAAGAACTACGTGGTACAGAACTCTTAGCGCAAGATTGAACTCACGTCATGCCATGTGCGCGGATTTCCGATCGCGAGGGGCTTGAATGGGTGCATGCCTGCATGGGCCCCGGCTATTCAACATAGGAGGCTATCGACAGGGGATTCGATTCATCTCGAAGAACCTTGATTCCCGGGCACGTTGCATCCGGACCAGGCACGCGAGATCCGGAGTAGCAATCTCTAGTTTTCTCCAAAAATCTTTCAGTTGGGTGGTAAGCATCTGCATTCTGCACTGTCTGCGTTTGTGTCCTGATCTGTGCAAGTCAGGTCAGTGACTCTGCTCTGCAACCTGCCTCTTTCATACAGTGACTGCATTTACCCCAAACTTGAACCTCACCTCTGACTCCTCACAAAACATCCCTACTGACAAAGAGTCTTCACTTTGATGACCAAGATTTTGGCTGCCTACGATGATAGCCATTTGAACCCCAATCACTGCTCCACTGGCCTATCCATTAGGCCATCTTCGGCCTAGCATTGCCGATCCTTCCCCCCGCTCAACGCCCACACGCGTTATCGGGTCAAATCAAGACCCCTGATCATCTGCAAGCCCTGGTGGAGGCCTTGCCGAGCCTCTCCCGGTTGGCTTGGTTTTAGCGGGCTTCTAGCCTTCTCCTCGTAAAGCGATGCGTCGATGCTACCTTCCCCGGAGCTCCTGCGGAGATGGCTGGAATTGTCTCCACGATTCATATTGGCGGTCACTCTGACTGGCCTTGCGGCGTGATGGCGACATCTTGGCTATATCCGCTATCTCGTCCTTGAGAGGAAGCTGGTTGATGACGACTGTCAGGGCACGGATATCTGCGGCCTCGTTTGCCCAAATCCGTTGGTCAATTGCCAGTAAATGCGGCTGGTCGCAATGAAGAGCCTAAACCGTTGATCTCCCCTCTTTTCTGGAAGTCGTATTTAAAGGCCCCGTGCAGACCCTTTATTTGTTTCCTGTTTATCATCCAGGTTGTGGTCAATCTTCTTCCCCTTGACCGATAGTTGAGCCAAAATGCGCGCCTATAGCCTGCTACCACTGGCGCTGCCGCTCGCTGCTGCTGCATCGGTGCCTCTCGGTACTGAGTTCGCTCGTCGCCAGCTCCCCAATGAGCCTACTGGCGTCAAGACCATCAAGACTGCCAACAATGTCACCATTCGATACAAGGAGCCTGGCAAGCATGGCGTCTGCGAAACGACACCCGGGGTGAACTCGTATGCTGGCTACGTGGACCTGGCTGAGGATGCGCATACTTTCTTCTGGTTCTTTGAGGCACGCCACGATCCTGAGAACGCGCCAATTACATTGTGGCTGAACGGTGGTCCCGGCAGCGACTCACTGATTGGATTGTTCGAGGGTATGTTATAGATCGTCTGGTTGGGTTGCCAATCACTAATCTTGACTGTCATCAGAGCTGGGTCCTTGCAGCGTCAACGAGAAGAATGAAACGGTGCTCAACCCTCACTCGTGGAACGAGGTCTCGAACATGCTATTCCTTTCTCAGCCTCTCGGCACCGGTATGAAAAACGATCGACATGTCGCAAGGAATAATCTCTAAGATTGTATAGGTTTCTCGTATGCGGAGAAAGAAGCCGGCTCCCTCAACCCCTTCACTGGTGTGTTTGAGGATGCCTCCTTTGCTGGTGTTCAGGGCCGCTACCCTGTCATCAATGCCACCAAGATCGGTAGGTTCGAGGCCCGCAGATATACCACTGGCAGTGAAAGCTAACGAAGTGAAAAGACACTACCAATCTTGCTGCTGAAGCTACCTGGGAGGTTCTGCAGGGATTCCTCGGTGGTCTGCACAAGCTGGATTCGAAGATCAAGTCGCGGAGCTTCAACCTGTGGACTGAGAGTTACGGAGGGTAAGCTTACCATAGCCGTCAACAATCCTCACAATAGTCAGCGATGCTAACGATGATATAGTCACTACGGCCCAGCTGTAAGTAGCCTGGCATTACTAATCTCTCGTGGAATACTTCTAACAAAACTAGTTCTACGATCACTTCATGAAGGAGAACGACAAGATTGCCAATGGCACCACCAAGGGTATTCAACTTGACTTCAACACCCTCGGAATTATAAACGGAATTATCGACGAGTCCATCCAAGCGCCCTTCTACCCTGAGTTTGCCCGCCACAACACGTACGGCATCGAGGCGGTATGAGAACCTGTAAATCTGTTGGGTAGAAATCAAAACTGACAATAGTCTAGGTCAACGAGACTGTCTACAACTACATGAAGTTCGCCAACTCCATGCCAAACGGCTGCCAGGACCAAGTTTCCTCCTGCAAGCAAACCAACCGCACCTCGCTGTCTGACTTGGCAATCTGTACCGAGGCCACCAATATGTGCCGTGACAACGTCGGTATGTACACGTCAATGCTCCCATTGAAATGATTATATCCTAACACCCTTCACAGAGGGCCCGTACTACGTCTTCAGCGGCCGCGGCACTTACGACATCCGCCACCCATCCCAAGACCCCACCCCTCCTAGCTACTACATGAACTATCTCGCCAGAGACGATGTCATGAACGCCCTCGGCGTCGACCTCAACTACACTCAGTCTAACGGCGACGTCTACTACGCGTTCCAGCAGACTGGCGACTTCGTCTGGCCCAACTTCATCGAAGACCTCGAGGACATTCTCACCCGCCCTGTCCGCGTCGCCCTCATCTACGGTGACGCAGATTACATCTGCAACTGGTTCGGTGGCCAAGCTATCTCGCTTGCGACCAAATTCCCGCACAGCAAGGAGTTCCGCGCTGCGGGCTATGCTCCCTTCCTCGTAGACGGTGTTGAGTATGGCGAGACCCGCGAGTATGGCAATTTCTCGTTCACCCGCGTGTATGAGGCTGGTCACGAGGTTCCGTACTATCAACCTGTTGCCGCGTTGCAGCTTTTCAACCGTACGCTCAACGGCTGGGAGTTGCCTACGGGTGAGAAGAAGTTGACTGCGGACTTTGGGACGGATGGCTCTGCCACGGCCACGCATACTGAGTCGTCTGTGGCTCTGCCTACTTCTACTCCTGCGAAGAGATTCTCCGTTGGTCGGAGGGGGTGGTAATGGTGATGTGACCGTGTAAATATAAACAGAATATAGGCTGACGCCGATCTACCTGGAATATATTATGAAGGATAGTAGGTCTGAATCTCTCAGAGGTCCAACCTTCGTCATATCATTCCATACGAGAACAGGTATACATTTTCTACCTACAAAATGGTAACTAGGTTATTTTCATCTTTCCGGTACACGACCACTGGGCTATGCCCTGCTGTGAACCCTACCTGAAATACCGCACTTCCATTCCTCTAGTTCGCGAAGATAGCGCCGGAGTAACGATTGATCACTTTCACTACGCCAGTACTACTACCGTTGGCAATCAGGTTTCCCTCAGCATTCAAAGCTGCCACCCCACTGCCATCGGCTGGAGATAACATGCGTGGCTCCAGATCCATTGAATTCAGAGTCCACCAGTTTATAGAACAACCAGCGTACCCGGCAATAAGCATATTCCTAGCTAAGCAGCGCGAACTCCCTAAGCCCTGTAGCCTTTAAGTATTGCGATATAGGATCTATACAAGCCAAGCGATACTACTTATTAGACCACTGCTCACTTAGGCAAACAAAGCTAAGTGACCTACCTAGTTTCAGTATCCTATATCCGAATATCGCGATCCTCGCTACTCGTGGCGATATATACCCTATCATATTCCACGCTATAGACCCTGGACTGATGAACACGCACAACTTTCAGGCATTCACCTATTGAAGAATTCCAAATGCGAACGTCGGTGTCATAGCTG
>JAXQJV010000993.1:0-11232 GCA_037042255.1 Penicillium sp. PG106-07D
TTCATCATCCACTAGCATTAAGCTATAAAGTCACGCATGAAGGAAAACCTGTAGTACTACCATCATGGCCGCCCTGCACTTGCCGCCAAAATTATCTTGCGAAGATGGGCATGCTAACCTTCGGTCGCTTCCTCAGCCGGCCTTATCCCCATTACCGGGACGGTCCTACCCTCTTCTCCTTCCAACAACAGTTCCTCATGGAGGAATCCAGCGCACGCGAGCGCCGCAAGTCCGACTCTATTATGGGGGCGGACTCGCTGGCCACCACTCCCTCCATCGAAGAGATGGTCGACAACCCGTTCCTCGACGACTTCGAGCACGATGACTACTACTCGCCGCCTGCGTCCCCCGGCAAGCTGTCGCGCAACCCGTCCTTCTCTGGTAGCGGCTCCTACCAGGAGGACTGGGAGACGTTTCCGCCTCTCGACAAGCTCACCATCTTCGATCTCCTCGACAATATTCAGCTGTCGCAGCGTTTCGAGAAATGGCAACATGCGCTCAACATGCAGCGCGAGAAGGTCCGGAAACAACGCGAGAAGTTGCGGTCGACTGGGATGAACGCCAAGGATCGAGTGATGGGCGAGTTTAAGCGTCGGGTGCCGACCGCCGACGAGCAGCTCGAAAAGTACCGCCGCCGCATGAAGGATGGTGTCGAGCGTCTGGGTAAACAATGGAACAAGACGGCCACGGTGACCCTGCGCGAAAAGGTGTCCTTCATCGCGGGTGTGCTCAACATCTTTATCAGTGGCTATCTCATCGGTGCCTGCCCGGAGTTCTTCTACTACTGGTTTACTGCTCAGCTGGCGTATTTCATGCCCATCCGCTGGTATACCTACCATGCGAAAGGATACCACTACTTCTTGGCCGATCTGTGTTACTTTGTCAACCTACTCTGCATGCTCTCGATCTGGGCATTCCCGGGTTCGAAAAGGTTGTTCATCAGTACTTACTGCTTGACCTTTGGAAACAACGCAGCGGCCATCGCCATGTGGCGGAATTCCCTGGTCTTCCACAGTATGGATAAGGTGGTTAGGTATGTTCTTCCCTTCAGAAATGAGAGTCGGTCGAATAGAAGAACCCACGGCTGACCATCTTTAAGTCTATTTATCCATATCATGCCACCAGTCACTCTTCACTGCATCGTCCATTTGACCCCCGTGGAGATGCTCAAGGAGCGTTTCCCGGCTGTCTATGCCATCAAGTTCAGCCAACCGGGTGATCCAGAGCATTATTCACTGGGCGCGATGATTGTTTGGGCCACCGTGCCTTACCTCTTCTGGCAGCTGTCGTATCACTTCATGATCACTGTGCGCCGCGCCGACAAGATTGCCGCGGGGCGCCCGACCAGCTTCACCTGGCTCCGTAAGTCGTACGCCAAGGCCTGGATTGGAAAGTTTGTTCTCAGCCTTCCGAATGCGCTGCAAGAACCGGCTTTCATGTTGATCCAGTACACCTTCGCCCTGTCTACTATGATTCCCTGCCCCATCTGGTTCTGGTCGCGGTGGGCGAGTGGCATCTATTTGTCCGCTCTGTTTATTTGGAGCATCCACAACGGAGCAACCTACTATATCGATGTCTTTGGCAAGCGCTTCCAGAAGGAGCTGGAGCAGTTGAAGAAGGATGTCGCACGCTGGCAGAGTTCTCCTGACTTTGCTACGAGTCCCCTCGTTCTCCCGGACAGCCACACTCCTAAGAGCGGTGCGCTCGGTGCGCCCGCTCCTCTGGATAAGCGCAACAGTATAGATCGGATCCCACTTCTGGATCCTGGTTTGGCTGGAACCACCACAGCCCACGAGGCCACCCCAGCCGCTGACTTCACCGTTCGCGAGAGATCCTAGATCCTAAATGCTAGGGCAATTCTTTGCTTAACATCCATGATACCCCTGGCGTACATGCTTCATTCCCTCACACATATGATTCCCAGTTCAACATGCTTGGTTTCAATGGTTTATATGTCATTTATGCCTTCCTGACTCTTTTCGACATTTGAGTTTTTCTTCCTACAATTCTCTTTGGCGGTCTATAATTGTATTTTGCGGGTTTAGCATACTCGATCTTTACGAGATTGTCACGATCCTAATGATATGAACATTCATTCGCTACACTACTCCTACATACACTCGTAGACATAGGATCGATCTAGGTAGAAACTGTTAATACCTCTGATGCCGAGGGAGTTCAGTCCAATGGATTGTTTCACGAATCTGCCTACCAGTTGCTTCTTGTTCACGATGAGCAAGGCTCGACGGCTCATCGTCGGCCATCTCGATGGTCAGGTCACAAGGCATTTTTGTCATCTCCACGCACAGTAGAGTGATTATGGAAGGCGGTGTCGAGACATTATCGGGCAAGTATCGTTGCGGTGTCGAAGGGATAGAGGAGTTGGGAGACAAGAAGGTTGGCAGAATGGAAACAGTCCGTGGAAAGAAGAGGAGCGGGGGGTGGGTGAAACGAGCAACCCTGACAATCGTCCCAATCGTCACAAACAGGCAGACACTCCCCTCCTCAGGCAACCTCCATATTCTTGCAACGTATACTAGGCACCCACAAGGACTGACAGTATTCGGATATCCTCGAGTATTGTTCGTTTTCCAAATCTCAAGCCATCTAGAGCAACTGCCCTAGGTCATTAAATACCTGTCTGCATTCATCTACGTTATGTCTGGGCGGCCTCGGTCCACTCCGTTCGGTCCCGCTAGACAAGCCCGGCTTGGCGAGATCGGTGCCACTGCCACCCGCTGCAGTAATTGACTAACTGCCCGCCGTCCAATTAACTCCGACACCAAAACCCCGAAGCCGGATGTTATCACGTGATACGAACGTGATGATCCTGAGGCGTCACAAACATCTTTCCGGCCGTGCCCAAAGTCAGTAATCCATTTATCCATCACCATTTATTGTCGAGTCCTCTTTGAACCATCTGGATATTGTCAAAGTATTCCCCGTTTGTCGTTGTTGCTGCGCTATTCCGTCGTCGCCTGCTCGATCCTTCGGGCCCGTCCCTTTTCCTTCCTTCCTGAACATTTCCGCAAATGTCCGCCACCATGAGATCAGCCCGCCTGGTGCGCCATACCACTGCGTTGCGACCGGCGCTGACCGGTAAGACAATTCTGTGGAATATGCCCGATGTCTTTCCAGTGTATCTGACTTTGGTTTCCCTGAATAGCTCGCTCTCGCGCCAGCGCATGGGGCCCAGCTTCGCTGGCTGCCGCCAACAGCCTGCTTTACAACGGCCGAGGCATCCCAACACAGGTGTCCGCCCTTGCCATTCTCCTTCCCCAGCGTGGGTATGCTACCGAGCACAACACTTCGACCTCCTCGTCTCAATCATACCCGCCGCCCGGCTTCAATGCCGAACAAGCAAAGAAGCCACTTCCCATGGAAACAGCTTCGGCTGGCAAGCCCGCTGCTTCATCGCAGGCGGAGGTCAACAAGGCCTCCGCGCCCGATGCGCCCACGAAGGCTGTGGCCAATGAGAATGCTAAGAACGTTGCCGAGGAGAAGAAGGAGACCAAGAAGTTGACCATCGGTCAAAAGATTAAGAAGGAAGCCCAGCACTACTGGGATGGCACTAAGCTGCTTGCCACAGAGGTCAAGATTAGCTCTCGGCTGGCCCTCAAGATGGCTGGTGGCTATGAGCTTAGCCGCAGAGAGCACCGTCAGGTTGGTTGTTCTAATCCAAATCGACATTCGTCGATCCTCTGACAGCTGCTAACATGTCTTCCTGGACAGCTCCAACGAACCGTCAAGGATCTCGGCCGTCTGGTTCCATTCTCGATGTTCGTCATTGTGCCCTTTGCCGAACTCTTGCTTCCCGTCGCCCTCAAGCTCTTCCCCAACATGCTTCCTAGTACCTATGAGGGCCAGAAGGGCCGTGAGACCAAGGCTCTCAAGTTGAGTTCCACCCGCAAGGAGGTTTCCGCCTTCCTCCGCAACACTCTCCGCGAAACTGGTCTGCCTTTGACCGCGGCTACCGTCAAGAACGAGGAGTTTGCAGATTTCTTCCGCAAGATTCGCACTACGGGCGAGTCCCCCTCCACCGAGGATGTCATCAAGGTGTGCAAGATTTTCAAGGACGATCTGACCCTCGACAACCTGTCGCGCCCCCAGCTGGTCGCTATCTGTCGCTACATGAACCTGAACTCGTTCGGTACTGATGCCATGCTTCGCTACAACATCCGTCACCGTATGCGTCAGATCAAGCGCGACGACCGGGCCATCTCCTACGAGGGTGTGAACTCGTTGTCCGTGCCCGAGTTGCAGATGGCCTCTGCCAGTCGTGGTATTCGTACCCACGGCGTGTCCCCTGCTCGCCTGCGTGAGGACCTGTCCATGTGGCTGGACCTCCGTCTCAAGCAGGGCGTCCCTTCTACCCTGCTGGTACTCAGCAACGCCTACATGTACACACAGGGCGGCAAGGAATCCGAGATGGCCTCACAGATTGATGCGCTCAAATCGGTTCTCTCCAGCATCCCTGAGGAGCTGTTCCACGAGATCGAGCTTGAGGTACACAACGCTGAGGGTGCTGCTACCAACAAGCAGCGTCTGGAGGTCATCAAGGAGCAGGAGGAGCTGATCGAGGAGGAGAATGAGCAGAATAGCGAGAACGAGGGCAAGGGCGTGGCAGCCCCTAAGGATATCGAAGACATCGACGAGAAGGAGGAGCATGCCGCTGCCGAAGGTACTGAAAAGCAGGCCTCCGAAGCGACCGAGGCGTTGACCGAGGGCGCAAAGGTTGCGCAGACTCCTGCCGCCAGAGAGGAGAACAAGACGGGCCAAAGCTCGTAGGACGTGAATTATTTTGCTTTACGAGGGTAGGCTAGGTTGGGCTGGTTCTGTTACTATAGATCATTGTCATGTTTTCACTTTCTTCTTGGCTGCTGGCGACTCTTCGGTTCTCATCTGTATTATCTCTCCGCTATGTCGATAGACTTTCATTCCCCATTTCACATCCCCCTCATTCCCTCGTCTCTTCCTCGCGTTGGCTTACGCTTGACCGGCTCGCTTTGCTGATTCTGCATTTGCTCTTTCGCTTTGCTTTCCTCGCCTTTTCTTGTGTCTCATTTGGTGGGCCACACCGCAATTCTTGGCCGTTGGCATCATCCACTATTTGTCTTTCCGCATGGTCAAGACTGAAATCGAACTTTTCGGTGGATGGTCGGTGGACAAGTGACATTTGGTGACGTGGGTGGTTAGAGGTGAAAAGCGCCATTCCATTTCTGTACCGGTAGAAACCACAACTCACATGATGCGTTCTGAAAGGAATTATACTTGCTGTATATTCAGTAACATCGACTAAAATTCATCGAGAGAGACCATACTCCAGATAACTAGAATGCATGAGATATATCGGCCCCTCGGCCTTTTCAGCCATCTCTAACTCGGCGGCCATTAGTCACCGAACCTCGGCTACCACGCTTATCGCAACCAACCCATCTTCCCCGCGACTAGTCTGGAGTAGTCATCCATGATTCTGGGGCTCATCCATAGACCGGGGTAGACTGCGCCCATTACACTTTACCTTTCCCCACTTGTACATCCCGAGGGATGAGACGACGACAGCTCCAGCTGCTTGAAACAATCCGCCGCAGCAGTACCAGCACCAGCACCAGCGATTTCAGTCATTGCCCCAGCTCTCTCCGCACTTTTACCAGCGCGGCACAACTTCTCGGCCGCTCGCCGAGACAACCGACACTAATGGCACCCCTCAATCCCGCTTCGCAGGTACGTGTGACTGTTTTCTGTGTCTTTCCGCTGTCTGTCTGTATGGTATCTTGCAATCTTGCCTGCTGCGAGAGGGTTGTGCTTGAACTGCGCCTCCTATCTTGTCCGGTGATATCCGCTCAGGGAGACGTGATGCCACCGTCAAGACGAGCTATAGAAAACTTGTCTTATAGTGCGTTCTTGTTGTCTCCCTACGCGGATGACTTAGTCGGCGTTGGTGATATTAGTCCCGCCTTGGAGTCTAACACGCTTCGCCTGAGAATCTACGGAGTAGTCACCACTCTCCAAGGTTCCATGGGTCACCACCGTTCCAAGGCGCAATCTTGGAATTGAGAGACTTGAGACACTCCCAAAAATCCAGTGGATGGTCATCCCCATCCGCCTCTGAGCGAAAGAGAAAATCCAAATCCTGAAACCAAGCCCGCTGTCGCGTGGCCTGAAGACTCCAGAGAACAAACAAACAAGAAAAAGCAAAGCGAGACGAAGCTCGCACATGACCGACGACACGGCAAATGATTGAACTCTAATACTGATTCTGAAGGACAGGAAGCCATCGATCGACTCCGCAAATATACGCCTCCGCCAACGGCGTATGGGGATGTCCCGCTGTCTAGGCGGGCGGCGGTGCTTATCCTGCTATATGCCGATCTCCGGGGGGACTTGAGAGTCGTGATTACGATTCGGGCTAAGACATTGAGTTCGTGTATGTTCACCGCCCTATTCTTCGGGCCCTGCTGTGCTGTACTGTTCTGTTCTGGTCTTGCGTCGTTCGCATGGTTTTGGTCTGGCGTGGCCTATGGATAGCCCTGTTTTCAGCATGGCCTTGCAGTAGCTGATGCTGCGCGACATGGCGTTTGCAGAAAACTGATGCTGATTCTTCGTTTTGACTGCGTCTAGATGCAGGAGAAGCTGCTTTACCTGGAGGTACGTTTGCTTTGCATCGCGCGAGCCTTTTATCCCAAAAGAGCGAAGGCAATGTTTACCCGGGGACTGGGATCAGCAAGCCCGTACCCCGAGGTAGCAAGAGACGGAAACCAAAGACAAAAAAAAAAGAAATCTCGATCCCAAGATAGCCCACCAGAAAGAAGGAAAGGAAGGGGGGCATATGCCAAAGACATTTGTGCAACCTGACCATCATGATTCTACAAGCCTTCGATACCCACAAACACCCAAACAGACCAACCATACTAACTCAACCCATCAGGCAAAGCAGACGCCCTATCAGAAACCGCCTTCCAAACCGCCCGCCGCGAAGCCTGCGAAGAAATAGGCCTTCCCGACATCAATCAGCCACTGCCGCCACCCTTTTCAGTCGAGCACCTCTGCGAGATGCCGGCCAACCTGGCCAAGACCGAGCTGGTGGTGCGGCCGTGCGTCGCGCTGCTGCACTCGTTTGACCCGGCTACGGGGGCCAATGCGGATCCGGAGACCGAGCTGATTCCTCGACTGGACGCGCGCGAGGTTGCAGCTGTGTTTACGGCGCGGTTTGATGATTTTTTGAAATTGGTGAATGTGGAGGGGAGGGGCGAGGGTGATTGGTATCGGGGCTCGTGGAGTTTGTGGCATAATAGTAATTGGCGGAGTAAGTTGATATTTCCTCTTTTTCTCTGTTCTTCTTATCTCGGGATGGGTACACTTCGCTCTTCACGAAGGAATCCGTGCCTACATAACCCTGGCGGTCCATTGCCCCTTTTGGGTACATTCCGTTGCCTGACGATGTCCTCATTCTCTCATGTGCTGCTCCCCGGCGTCCTTTGCCTTGGCTTTTTCTTCTGCTCCTTCTTCCTGCAGCTCAGCCCCTACCTTCTCCACTCTGCCTTGTTTCTACGAACAGGTTGATCAGAGACACACACCACATGGCTCGGTGCGACAAGCATGGAAAGGGGTGGACCTACTGTCAAACCTAGGCCCACTTCGTCTCATACTTGCTTCTCCAAAGACAGCAAAGAAGCAGGGAAGAGAGTCAATTTGGGAGCATGGTCTCTATTATGATTAATAATAGATCCTGTGGCAGTCTGCAGCGTGTCGCCACAACCATGCTCCCAGTGGAGATCGTCAGGGGGCAAAGACACCTTGTTTCCGGGCCTCCTTTCTTTATCATCTCGATTTACCTTACTTTTTTATTTCCCTTTTTCAAAGTTACGCAGTCGAGAAAAAAAGAAGACGAAAACGAAGCAAAAAAAGAAAGAAAGAAAGAAAGACAGAAAGGAAGAAGCAAGCTAACCAAGCGGGGAAATCCACTCCCCGGGAATCGAATAGTGCACCAATTCTTCGTCCGCAGCGCCAACCACGCCATCAAGCCTCGCAGCACAACCAACAAAGCCCAAAACGCCGCCGTCGACGCTCTCACCCAGCAAGAAGAATCAGGTCAAGTCCAGCACTACCGGGTCTTTGGCATGACGGCGCGGATTATCGTGGACGCGGCCCGGGTCGCGTTCGCGCGGGAGCCGGAATTCGAGCATAATAGCCACTTTGGGGATGAGGAAATGATTGCCAAGTTGAGGCGGTTGGGCCGGTTGAGCGAGGAGCGGCGGCCCGGGGATGAATTGACAAGGGAGACGATGGAGAGAGCGGCCAAATTGAGTTAGATGGACGTGGGGAACATTGTTTTTGGCCGTAGAAGCGGGGATGGATATAGAGGACTGAGTACAGACTCTATGGTATAACCTACGGTACATCATCTGCATATACTCCTAAAAACAGTACTGTACCTGACAGATAGCTCAATGCACCTAGCTTAGTATACCTGCTCTGGGTTAGACTGGATGATCGAGCCATGTGGGCCAAATCTAGACATTCTCACATTCTACATAGTTATTATCGTATAATCAAATCATCATCCATCGGGTATATCTGACAGGAACCGGATAGTCCGTCCTCTCCTTCTGGTCTAGCGGACGCCCGTTAAGCCCCATCAACGTCCTAGCGACCAATCGATCCCCTCCACCCGCTAAAGGACCGTTAACTCCAGCTCCCCCCTTCCGTTAGTGACGCTCCATCGCAAGTATAGTTCGCCCAGTCACCCTCAGCCTTCAGGCCCTCAGGTCCTGCCACTGCCAGACCGCCCTGGTGGAATCCGGTGGAGTAGCCACTTGGATGAATTGGTGCAAGGGTCTCGGAGGGGCTAGCGACGATCCGGCGTCCTGCATGGAATTGGCGTCCTTGCGCGGCGTCATCAGGTTTGGGTTCGGGTTTGGGCAGGGACCTTTGCCTTGGGCTGGATTGCAATCATGGTGATAGGGGGTGTTCAAGGGGGTTCATCGTTTATAAATCTGGATGGATTATAAGTACTTTGCAAGATACAGTATAGGTTTCTGGTGAACTACGCATCTCCAGATCGACCTGAACACGAGAAGACTACAGGTAGGACCGACTCAACTCTTCGAAGGGAGTCGTCTGACTCCTCACGAACTCTGCCTCCACATCCACATCCCTTGCAGGTGTCCGTGCACAATCCGCAAACTCATGACGGGGACGCCGATCGCTTGCTTGGACTCGATGTGGAGTTGAGGCTGGCTTATGCCTTTTTTGCGCTGGTGAGAATAGATAACCACTGTGCGGCACTCAGTGACTCGTTGACTCGTTCACTCTGTCACTGGCTATCTTTTCCACAGTTCTTCCTCCGTCATTCCTCCCTCGCGTGGTTTCTTGCCAGGCACACTTTTGCTGTTCTGTTCTGCATCTGCAGGAGGAGAAAGCATAAATCCTGCGACTATTATTGGGAATTTCTTGATTTGATTATTTCTTCCATGTTGTGCCTGTTGATCTGGCCAAAGACACGCACATGGTCCTTATATTAGTATACTTTCCCCCCTCTCTTTGTTCTCCATTTCCGATACCTCCCCGTTGGAATTCGACTGCACAGTCTCTTCTGGTGACGGCCATTTCTTTGTTGGCCGGGCTGACGACTCGTTTCTTTATTCTCGAATTTGTCCCTCTCGAGTCTTCAGCCCTCCGTCTTCCTTCTGCTCTTGCTACTTCTTCACACCGGGTTCCTCATCGACTGAGTTTTGAGTCGAATCTATATTCTCACACAGGCTCGCCCAAGTGCAACCCTCCTCGATGCTCTCCTCCAACTATTCCCACGCTCGGTTCCCGCCGCCAGTACGACCCTCGCGGTCGCTGGAAGGCCTCGAGCAAGTCATTCCTCCAACACCCACATCACCCTACACGTCCACCTCTGCCATGACGATGGGATACTCCACCACCACACTCTCCAAATCACACTACTCATCCACTCGCTCCGACCTCTTCCTCAACAAGCCCCTCCCCGCAAAACCCCTCCCAGACGCCCCGCCCGAGTACTCCGCCATGTGGAGCGACTCGAGCGACGAAGACAGCGACAGCGACACCATCGACAGCACGGTCAGCGGCCCCAGTGAACCACGCAATTCCACAGAGAGTTATCCCATCTTTGTCAGTTCGGCCTCCGATGACTATGGCGACTTGGTCGATCACCCGGCCCCCGCAGATCCAAGGCCAAATCATCACCCGGATCCCGCTAGCCTGGGCCCGGTCCGCTCTTCATCTCCACCGATCATTGTGGAGGAGTCTCGCTCGCGCACGGACTCAGCCACGTCCATAGGCCTGGTGGAGTCGATCGTTGAGAGCGACGAGGAGAGTGAACCCGAGTCAGCCAGTAACTCCACCACATCTGCGTCGGACGCACAGTACGGCCGATTATCGCAGTGGTCGCAGAATCGCACCGGCACAAACCACTACTTCCGCGAGAAGAAGTGGGATTTCTTCCCGGAGTTGGCACCGTCCGCGGTCCAGCCTGGTGGGGGACGGACGAGTCCCGGCCGGCGTGGAAGCAAATCGCGCAAGAAGGATGGTCGGTTGAATGTTTCCAAGCGGCGACGATGGAACTCTCTTGATAGGGCGGGTCTGGGACTGGCACATGGTGTGCGGGACTCAATCAAGACGTACGTTCATCGCACGCTCTCGCGCGACTCGACCGATGCCAAAGTCAGAGAGGCCCCGCGGCCATCAACGGCCCCGGTCAACGCGCTCCAGTCGCATGTCGCTTATAGTCGCCCGGTGGATATCAAAGTTCCTGCCCAATCCGACGTCAACGTCCAACTGCGCGCGCTCTCCATCTCGACTGCGTCCACGGCCAGCGAAATGTCACCGAGTCCGGCTAGTCCTCGCAGCCCATGCTCCTATCAACCCCGGCAGAAGCAACTTGCAGTGCCCATGTCCAACTATCAAAAGTACGGACCTGCCATTTGGGAGTCCCCCAAGAAATCCAAGAAGAAGACTACGCATCCCGCCAGGTATCCCGCCACACAGTCCGGTCCTAGCTCACCGACCGCGCGGCAATTCTCGATCGCAAACCCTACGCCGCCACTTTCCCCGCCTCTAAAAATGCAGCTGCAGAACGGATCGCGGGAAGCGGTGCGTGTGATCCAGGGCGGCAGGAATCAGGTTCTTTTTGCGCTGGATGGCGCGAAGAGGAAGATAGCCGAGTCGAAAGATGAGCGGCGGCGGGGGCAGTTGAAGGCGCAG
>JAXQJV010000994.1:0-11164 GCA_037042255.1 Penicillium sp. PG106-07D
TGGCCGTGCCAATCGGAGACTTCAGACACCTCCTATGGATTCAAATTTGTCTCAGCTCCCCACTCTTCACACCCTCCATCCACTGACTATACGCCGTACGGAGTCCCCTTCCCCCTCCCCCCTCCTGGTCTGGCTGCTATCCCCCTTATACCGTTCATCCGCCCCTCTCTCTTTCTTAGCTTCAATCCGTCGGTTTTCATTTAGCTTCTAGTTTTTCTAGCTCGAGTTCTAGCACAAGTCCCTAGTCCCCTTCCAGCTTCGCGGTTTCCATACCTTATTCTTCCCCAATGCCACCACGATCAGCCACCCCACCCACCCCCTTTGATGGAAGAAGGTTCGATACCGGGTTCATTCCGGCCATCTGTACGGAGACTGCACATCGAATCAGCGGGCTCAGCCCGGGTTCCAAGCTCCTTTGGCCTATACCTGCTCGGCTCTCATGTCCGTCATCTTTCAGTCAGGAACGTCCAGTATTCTGGTTCCCGACGCCCGTGCTCCCGTTGACAGTTGCACAGTATGACACGTCTCCGCCACTGCCATCGGCAAACGCTGACGAGCTGGCGAGCTTGAGGCGTAAGGAGTCTAAGGACAGCTCTAGCCTCTGTGGCTGCTGCCTGAATGTACGAGCAAGATGGCTTAGCATGAGTAAAAATAGTCTATCGTGTGGCAGAAGCAAATGTGAATGATGCATGCAGCAATCTAACCACATTCGACCGAGAATCCGAGCAGAGGATCTGGTCCGGTGCTTGGATAATATTACTAACTGTTCAAGCTATGAAACCTTCAAGTGCAAAGTGATAGTTATGAGCATGGACGTCCCAGAAAGTACTCCCTCCCTCCAAAGCCGCCTCGCCGCGGATCGCACGAGCAGTTTCAGAGTTTCAGAGGGGGCATCTGACCAGTCCAGCCCTCTCGGTTCACCTCCTGCCTCGTGCTCGCCGCATCGCCACTTTATTTGATACGATGACGGCTCTCCCGTCCCGCTGCAGCTCTACTGGTGATTTCTTTTCTTTTTTGATGTACGAAGACCGTTCGCGAGAGGCTATTCGTTTTGAGAACTGAGCAGTGGCATTGACGTTTTGACGCATTACATGACCACCGCGAGTCATGAATATAATTATTGTTACTATTGTTACACTATTCCTATGTATTGCTCTCTTCTTTCCGAAGTCTGACCGTTCTCGTTCCACTTCTCCGTATGTCGCACGAGGTCCCGTCGCAAAGGAATTAATCCACCCCCTAAATGGCTGGGCTCCTTTTTCCATTTCTTCCGAGATAAACCCACTGGCTGTCTTCCAGAGGAGGGATAGTGTGTTCCTCAGGAAATTGGCCACTAGTCTTTGCCACCTACCTATATTCGCCTCGTTTCATTTACTCCTTCCTCGAAAGCTCGAGTCGAATTTCGGTGTCACAGCTCCGCGCTCATCGTTTACCTTCGTCCTTTATCTCTTGCTGCCCAATCATTCTCACTGATTAAGCTTATATAAAAATAATATAAATTACAGTGCTCGTAGTAATAACCACAAATAGCCATAAAACCACGCCGAGTCCAAGGGTTACTCTGCCCATCTGCATTAACAGAGTGGAAACAATATTTCCTTCTCGCCAATAGTTTGGTCCGAACGGGACGGCCCAGCACGTCCCGGCATTTGACCAAATCTCTGGACTTCCACCTCAGATTCTCCTATTCGTCAAGTCCCTTTTACTGATTTACTCTTCTTCTCTGTCTCCACGCCCTGATTGACGGCGCATGGTGCTATGCCACGCCAGGCCCACTCCCCTCCACTAGCCAACACCCAAGTAGGAAAAGAAACCTGTGCCCCTCTCCACGATCCGCATATCCCCCGTTGCTAGCCTTCTAGCTGGCCAACCGGCGCCGCGGAACTACAGTAGCTCTGCCAAGTGCAAGTCTGCAACGGTTCAACCTGCCCGCTCCATGATCCATCAGCTAGAAACCCGCTAGAGACGGCGTAGAAGACCATCCTATTCCCAGTGGGAACGTCAAAATCCGATGGTCGGCTCTGTGGAGTTGAGCTCTGCCACAGCGCCACTCGTGACTGGTCCTTGGCTTTCGTGCTGGCTCCGACGACACGGTGCGCTTGCGCGTGGCGACCGCCGTCGTGGTGCCGGCCGCGGCCATCCATGTCGACGGGGATGATGGGGAAAGCTTCCGCAGCTTCTGGCTAGCCTTTTTTCGTGCAAACTGCCAAGCAAAGCTTTCGGGCGTGCAGTCCTGGACGAAGTACGACCCTTTGCCTGATTGGTGGTGGTCTGCGGAGCTGGTACTTTATGAACGGATGCCTTTTCTACGGTTGCGGTGAACTGTGAACAGTAGTAGGACCCCCTTTCTCTTTGTTCACGATGTGGAGGATTATTGCTGGTCATGTCGTTCGTGTATATTCGAGGCGCAGCGATCTGCTCATTGACTCATCCATATAGGGGATAGTGCTCAATACGAACCCCTTTTTTCTAAGCTTGCGGCGATCTTTCCTAGCTGTTGGTGCCTTGGCCTCTTCTACTTCACATATGAAGGAAGTTTCATAATTATTAATGCCAGCTAATGGAAGCTGCAGCTTGGGAAGGAACGCCCATCCATGGATTCAATTTCAAGCGGGCTTCCGGGCAGGTTTGAACTCCCGCCATCACGAAGCGTGGCGATGAAAAAGCCATTCCTTCTTCCATTATCCACACAGAATCTTAAAATATCAAATACGTGGAAATAATAGCCTCACGCCTTAGAGGAATGAGTCAGCCCTTTGGCGTGTCTCATCGTTCACCGGGGGGCCGGGAGCATCGGAAACATGTTTTGCATTTCGATTGTATTCAGGGGAAACGGAATCTTATTGATGGACTCGCGTCGACGTTTGCTCCTGGCGAGCCTACTGTGGATGCAAATAGTCTTGTCTTTACATCGGCAATGGGCCTTGGAACTTCAGTAGTTGAAGGAATTTGCATCAAGGTCCTCGATTGACATCGGGCTGCCTGTTGTCTGGAACAGCAAGCGCCGACGTTCCAGACTTACGAGTAGAAGCTTTCCTGGAAACTGGTCGGTCGCGACTCCCAGTACTAGGTGCACTGTGTGATTGTTCGTCCTGGTGGTGAGGCGACCATCTCCCATGGATGGCCCATGGGTCATCAGGCGTTTAAGCACAGTCAACTCGGTGGTCCAAGAGGTCAATAGCTTAAACATTTTCCACCAGTGCCCAATCGTTTTATTTGGGTTCGTTGATCAGGGATCCAAGGGGGCCACGTGGAAGGGACCTGAGCTTTGACGAAAGTGTACGGAGATGTGCTTAGGCTAAGGAGATGGGAGAATGTCGACTACGGGGCTTCAGGAGATAATATTTGGCTGTACGAGCAAAAAGAAGTCGAAGAAGGGATAGCATGAAGCGTCCATTTAACTTTAATCCATTTGGTATGTATAACGAGGGCGGTGAGCTTGGCCCGCTGTTGAATTCCATCATCTAGCCTGCAGCCTGGCGAACAGTGCCTCACTCGGGTTGCAAAGGACGGGAGCGGCGGGGCACAACTGCGTACCTGGAGATGGTCTGGACCAGGCGATATGGCTGGCACGAGCTATGGATGCTATTGGGTTATTAAGAACGAGCTGTACGTGCTGAATAGACCCGAGGACTGACGGTTTTCTAGGAAGTCGGCCCGGCACCCAGCCCTGCGTGGTGCCTGTGGTTGATTGGCGTTGGGTCGCCTCAACACTTCCAGCTAGATCACCATGGAGGTTTGACACTGCCCAGACGAGACGCCCAGATGGTTCAGCGTTTAGGTACGGTGATGCTGTCATTCTTGAAATCTGTATTATCAAGCGTGATGCACCGAGTATCCTGTAGTAAATAAATGGCATACTGCAGACTACGGCACTCTGGTGTATGGTACTCTTATATATATTGCTGGAGTATTGGAGTGTCACAAATGGAACCAGGGCTGTGTGACACCACTCAATAACGCCTGGCTCGATAGGGTTCTTCGAGAGAGATAAGAACCCAGGTAGGTACTACTCATGACACATGGTGTTGCAGTGGAGGCGCCAGAAGCGTTTGTAGAGAGCTCATGCATATCCATTGCCCATCAATTGGTTCCAATGCCCTCTATTAAGAAGGGCATTGATGTCGAAAAGCGGCTTCATACTTAGGTAGTTAACTACGCTTTGAGGGCGTAATCCGACACTGTTTCATCGGGGATTAAGCGTCAGTCCTCAAACACAAAGGCCAAAGTGTCCACAAGCGAGCCTTTTTCGACGTCAATCGACCCATAAAATCCCCCCATTCAGCAAGATTGGTGGGGTTGCATCGCATCTTGCGGCGATTCAAACCTACTAATGATAGAGCGGCCCTGGTGTAGTCAAGAGTATGGGACACGACCCAGAGCTGGCAAGGCATGGATTGTGAAACAATCCTCGTCCATGGTTCCAAGGGGGTACGAATGGCTGACGAGTTTAGGGCTCCACTGGATCCGATCGTTGCAGCGACTTGGGACTCTGGAGCACTGAGGAGGTCAGTGTTGTTTCAGCGTTATGCGGGCAGGTCGGCAGGAATTGATGATATGTAGTTTTATGGCGAGCGAACACAATGTCACTGATGAGTCGTTCATTCTGCTCTCAGCGACGATTGTTGGGCAAGAATAGCTCTTGGAGGCAGCCATCAAAGCTTGATGGGGCACGCTTGCCCTCATACGCGGCCTATGCAAGACACAGAAGCCAAGCGCCGATCGGCTGGGCCGTCAGCCGTCCGGGAACGGCGAGCATTTGGGAAGACGCCTAGTAAGCCGACCCATCGTGGTCGCGAGTGGGGCCGATGAGGTCTTGACTTTTGACAGGACCCAAGAGTTTAAAAAGCTGGCACGTTTAAAACGTTGCTGATCTGCCCTTAGGGGAGGTAGGATAATAGATGGGATGAATCGTAGTCCGTCGTCTTTTCTGGCTTGCTGCTCCCACGAAAGGAGACTCCAGCAGGAGAACTCTTCGAATTGGTTGCGCAACAATGCGCATTACCTTTCGCGTGTCGATTGCTATCGCCCTGGTCCTCACCATCCTGCTCGTCAAGAATCATTTGGAGTCCCTTGAACCACAATGGCAAGCCGACCACAGTGCTGATCTTGTCCCCGAAGTCGTGTGGGACAGCGCGGGCGCGCATATCGAGCTGGTCTCGGCCAATTCTGCACAAAAATCGCCCTCGAATTCTTCAAGACCTTCACTCTCCTCATCCTCATCCTCGCCAATTGCGCCGAAACAGAGTTCAATTTCGCCGACCAAATCATGGCCTGAACCGACCAACCCGCCGGTGACGCCGACCAAGTTCCAGCCAAAATCGATCCCGGTCGATGTGCCGGGCGCAAATGATGATATTTGGCAATATCCGTTCTGGGCGGAAAGGGATGATGAAGTCGGGGTCATTCATAACCAAAATGTCAAACCGAAGCCCAAGTCAACTCCCAAGCCAAAGGTCACACCGTATCCCGATCGCATCATCGTCCTGGGTCGTATGTCATGGGAAGACACGGATTGGTTGGAGGAGGAGTTGCCTGAGTGAGTATACTTTGAGCTTGGCCAGTTTCAAAGCCGTCAGTTGGTTAACACATATTGAATTGTACAGATGGCAACACGCAGTCTACGTGGTGGATGATCCCGACTCGGAGTACGCCGTCCAAATGAACAAAGGCAAAGAATCCAACATCTACATCCAGTACATCATCGACCACTATCACAAGCTCCCCGACTACATGGTCTTCATGCACGCCCACCGCAACGCCGAGCATGTCGAATTTTGGGAGCAGGACAATGCTCTGACCGTCCAACGTCTTCAATTAGACTACTTGAAGAAGGTTGGCTATGTCAACCTCCGTTGTGGTTGGGGCCCAGGCTGTCCAGACGAAGTCCATCCATTCCGCCAGCTGCAAGGGCGAACGACGGAAATTGCTTTTGCGGGCGCCTGGATCCAGATATTCAACAATACTGACGTCCCTGAAGTGGTGGCTACCCCGTGCTGTGCGCAGTTTGCCGTGACAAGAGCGCAGGTTCATGCTCGGCCCTTGAGCGACTACCAATCCTTCCACCGCTGGTTGATGGAGACCGAGCTGGATGACGAAACTAGCGGTCGAGTGTTTGAGTACTTGTGGCACATTATTTTCGGGCAGGATCCCGTCTTGTGAGTTCTGAATTTGTTTTGTTTACCTCGAGAACCCTGAAGCATCATACTGACAACGTTGGCTCTTCTAGTTGTCCCTCAAAACAACAGTGCTATGAAGATGTATATGGAATGGAGTGGGACCCTTCCTATGAAGATGATTTCATGGACTGGGTCGGTGATGACTTTTGGGACTCACCATAAATGAGTTTCTGTGTATAGATTGTCATATAAAGTGCGCGCTGCAAATATTTGCGCATCCCGAGATGAATCGATACGCTCATGTCTTGTCGTTCATTTGATTCTTGCTTGAAGGAGGTTGCCCTAACCTTGTCACAGGGCCATTAGCATTCGGTAGCTTTCGGCAGTCATCGATTGAAACTCTTGTGACTTGAGCATGCCTTGTAGGTACCGGACTCATGGGCGAATTAACGTTACAAAGATAAGGTTCCAGTAAGTTGACTCGCAACTACACTATCATTTATTCCATGAAACCCGCCTGATCTCATGAATAATACGCATCGCTTAGAAGCATAAATATATCAGAGTCTCTCAAAATGCTCAAACCTACTAAGTAGCTTGATACCGGATCGGGTCATCCATCACAAAATCTTCAATGTATCCTTCTCATAGCACGGCATATTCCGTCCTTCATATCATGGCTGCTGTCCAGCCCCAAGCCCGAAACTCAGTAGGTCATCTACAGCCAAGCAAGAGGCATAAGACCGGCTACTACGACCAGGGAGATAGCGCCTGGTGCAGTCAGGCCCGCCGCACCTTTATTCGAGGTGGCAGTGGCAGCGCTGCTAGTAGAGCCAGAACCGGTGGTTGATCCGCTAGTTGTCATAGCAGTGGCCGCAGTCACTGCGGGATCACTCGTACTGGTGGCTGAGGCACTAAGAGTCGTGGCAGCGGCAGCATTGTAGGTACTTGTGCTGAAGTTACAGGAGCGTGCGATGTCCAGGGCCTCTGAGATAACCGTTAATATGCTACTGTAACACGGTAAAGATGTGTATATCCGAACTTACCATTGTCATCATGATCATTGTCATCGTCGTGGTCATCATTACCGCGGTTACCAAACTGCGTAATGCAGGCAGTACAGAGAGGGATTCGTGTCTTAGCTGCGTCCCAGTTACAGGTGCATTGCAACTCGGCAGAGTAAGGTTGTTGTCATGCTGATTATCACAGCGCCTGGAGACTCCAACAACAGAGCCGCAAGCCTCCCAGCAGCGGTTTGGAACGTCGTCCTGCTCTAACTTGGTTGCGATAGCGATGTTGCCAGCGAGGACGAGGCCGCTCAGCGCGAGGAGTTGTTGGGCGCGCATGATGGTCGAAGTTTCGAGTTCGAGAGAAGTTGAGATTTGAATATTTGTGTGAAGATGTTGATGAATTTGTTGGTATGATTGTCTTCTGAGGATGGATTGAGGTCTCTTTATACATTTGCCAGGCCTCGAATACCCTGCAGACCTCAATGTTTCTAAAATTGAAATCCACTTCATTCATCCATGCGCTGCCAATCCGCAGCACCTTGCAAATCTATTTGGTCTCCCCATACATGTAACATTGCATCTTGCCGACCCTTTTTATTGTATCGAATAGGGCAATGGAGCTGCTGAGCCCCCAAAAGACAATGCAGACGCTGAGTATCAATATGGAACCAAGACTACCTCAGTAGTACCCACTGGTTAACAAAAACGTAACCAATGTCCACGGAGCAAAAGCCGTTGCCTGGATAATCCATACCTCGCCAAGGCGTAGCCAAGGACGGCGTTTTGGGAAGTCATTTGGCAATCAGACTGGCGAGAAAGCTCTTTGCATGTCCTTTGCAAACCACTAAGTATGACTAGGTATATAGTAATGAAATCGGTTTGTGGCTATGATAGGTCCTGAATCTGTCGACTTTAGAACCCCGAGAGTTTATTATTGTTCTTGAGATGAATCGCCTGGGAAGAATTATCTCTGAAACGTTGGATTTGAGCAAAGAGCAGTGCGTTTGCCAAGAGCCATGCCCGAAGATATTCATCTAAGCCACCTTGTGGGGCCTGCTGCCCTTGGCGCTGCCCTGCACAACCAAAAGAACTCGTTTAGGCTTCCTTATTCTCCAGCAGAACCGAAAGGACGATCGGGGCGGAGTGTGGGGGACTGCCACACAACCTGCCCTATCGCTTGGATCTGAAGGGATTTTGAATAGCCAAGAACCAAAGAGCGGCTGTTCACAAGGTACAAGTCGATCTGCATAATCGAGGCCGATAAGCATATATGCCAAATCAAGGTATACCACAGAACGGATAGCTGCTCTGTGCGGTAGCAACTGCTGCAGGTTATGTGAAAGAGATACTGGAGACAGTGCATTTTCCAAATCTCGAAGAAGAAAAAGGGGTTCGGTCATGCCATCCTGTGGATCAATGATACATATTAATAAGGATTTGTGATTCCCAAATTCTATGAAGTTTGATATACTTCAGCTGTAGTCAAGTCACCCTTTCATAGAGCCTCGCGTACGCAAAGAAATGTATCAAACAACTGTATGCATCGTGATGAACAGTCAAGGAGCCTCTGGCATCAAATTTGGCTCCAGGAGTGCAATGGATGAAAAGGGTTGTTGGTAGGTGGGATTTACTCCGTGATGTTATGTTAACCGGGCACTTAACTAACTTAGGTCGTGGCGATGCACTTAGTAAGAACGAACACCTTTAGGTAACTAGCCCCCGCGGAAACCTGAACCAAGGCAAGCTAAGGAGAGTTCCTTCAGTCAATCACCCACAAGCTTTCGAATGACTTACATCTCAATTTGATCCAGTTCTCATCAGGCAAACTTCCCCATCACAACATGGCTCGACCAGTGGGAATAATGTGGGAGAGATACTGTCTCCGTCCCGTTGGAGACTCCATCCCCACCATTCTCCCAGTGTTCCTCTACGGGACGGCATGGAAAAAGGACCGCACAGCCGATTTGGTCTACGCTGCGGTCAACGCAGGTTTCCGAGCCATTGACACCGCAGCACAGCCTCGCCATTATCAAGAACATCTGGTTGGTGATGGGATCCGCAAGGCGATCGCGGATGGCATTGTCCGCCGAGAGGACCTCTACGTAAGTAAGAGGATCCCAACTTTTGACTGGCCGAGGGATCCAAGAGGCACTCGGCATTGATTAACATGCCATGCAGGTGCAAACCAAATATAGCCCCGTCTCGGCACACGACCCGAAGAATATGCCATATGATGCAAAGGCCTCGGTGACTGAACAAGTCCATGCGTCAATCAAGTCTTCACTGCATAATCTTCGTCCTTCCGAGGACCCGACGACTGCAGATGATGCCTACATCGATACGGTGGTGATTCACTCACCACTGCGGACGCTTGATCAGACACTAGAGGCTTGGCTGGCTCTGGAGACCTATGTGCCTCATCGCATCCGCAATCTGGGAATCTCCAACTGCTCTCTTCCCGTGCTTCAAGATTTGTTCGAGGCTCCCGAGGTGAAGGTGAAACCCGCAGTGGTGCAGAATCGGTTCTACGAGGATACACTATTTGACACCGAGTTGCGGATGTTTTGCCGCGAGAACCACATCATCTATCAAAGCTTCTGGACTTTGACGGCCAACCCTGATTTGGTGCGATCTGACGCTGTCCAGCAACTCGCCCGCCAAGCTCAGATCAGTCCCGCGGCAGCGTTGTATACACTTGTGATGGGGCTAGGAGATATTGTCGTGCTCAATGGAACTACGAACGAGGGCCGTATGAAGGAGGATTTGGCAGCTCCACTTGCCGTCGAGGAGCTTATCAAGACGCATCCGGACCGGTGGCAGCAGGTTCTCGCAGAATTCCGGGAGATGATTGGAGATCCTAATTGATCAAGTCGCTTTTCGTGTCTTGGGTTCACAGCTGGGTCAATAACAGAAGGGTTCTCCAAAACAAATCTACTCATTGATAAAAACATTCACCATTGATACCCGAGAACAAAGCATGCGTAAGGAATGTTCAGTTATGAAGTTCCGTTTGTTCATTATCGGACTCGGGTGGACTGATGGAGTCAGCCAGTTGGCCAGCCGTGCTGACTCAGCTGCCCAGTCGCCGCTCCGCTCGAATTGACCTCATCGTCGCCAGGGCAGATTTCCAGTCTCTGTATTCAACCAGTCTCTGTATTCGCCTCTACCCCCTTCCCATTTGCTCTGGTTGCGTCCTATCGCATCGCCTGCCTTGGACACTTGTCCACTGGTTTGGTAAATTCCAAGACAACTACCTCCACAAGCGCGCTGAATGTCGGATTTTTCCCCGTACTGATTGTGGCCTCACAATCGCCGACCTGGATCGCCATCACGCGCCTTTCTCGAATTTCTCTTCCCCGCACCCGCCTCCTTTCAGCAAACACCAGGCGCCAACCGTCAGCTCAATTGCTTCCTTCCCCTTTGGCATTAGTTACGCTACCCGCTGTACAATACGACCTTACCGAACAGGTTCGACAGGACGTTTGCTTGAGTCCTCCGGCTTCAACCTTCTCTTTTTTCGACGCGACTCATTATTGCCACCAATACCCTAGGCTGCCACTTGCCTTCTGATAAACACAGTTGACACCTGCCGCTGCCTGCCACTCTCGCATGCTCAGCGCTTGACTTAAATACGGCATTTCCCTAGCCTCACGATACTTTCCACCCCGTGTACAAGACGCTCCGGTCTCTACAAATTCGATTGACAACATGAACCCTCAGGGCATCACTCGCAAGAGGCCCGCCCCGGGCACTGTGCCCGCGGTTCATCCTCAGCTGGGTGCTGTTCCAAACTTCCAGAACCCCAACCCCAATCCCAATTCGCAACTTTCCAACGATCAGTTCCTGCAATGGGGCCAAAACCCTCCCGCAAATGTGGCCAACACCTCCTATGTTGATCCGTCCGCTTACACCTCCGCGGCATATGCACCAACCCAAGACCTGTCTGGCCCCACGGCCTCCACCTCTAATCAGTTAGCCCGCCGACCGCCACCTAACCAGCTGGTGAGCCGGAACCGTGGCTATGAGCAAGCACCT
>JAXQJV010000995.1:0-11145 GCA_037042255.1 Penicillium sp. PG106-07D
ACAGATACAAAATTTAATAGGCAAACTTAGGGAAATCTAAGGACGCAAAGCTATAGGGGTTAAGGTCTAGTAAGACTCTTTGAAGTACAAACGAAGAAGAGAAGAAGTTGAAGAGTTGGAGGAGTTGAAGAAGAAAAATCGTGTTGATTGCGGGGCATGCGATGCGACGCGGGGAGTACAATATGAGGGGAGTGCGACAGTGACATTTCTTACACGGTAATTCCCCGGTATTCAATCACTAATAAGAAGCAGTGTATTTCATGCTTTTTTCACTTGTTAAGTTGTTAGTTGTTAGTGTCGAGGGGCTCTGCGGGCATCGGCAAAGCCTCCGATGTTACCGTCGATCCGATGCGACTCTGTGCCTTTATCGCGTGTATCTCTACGCCTATCAAAACCCAACCTCGGAGTTTCAGAGCCAAATAAAACCCGATTCTCCACATTAAGCCCAACGTGCTTTTGATTGTTCCGTGGGACCTGTTGACCCGGCCCGGTTATTTTCGGTATTTTATGGCATTGATCATCCCAGATGGTTGTTGTCGTGTGGTGTGGAGTTCGATACTGTATTCAATGTGGGCTGAATTCCGTTGTCGATGCCTCCGTACGAATGGTACGGTTGGCTTGTCAAGGTCGCATCTCGCCGGATCTCGGTACCCATCCTAGCCCGTGTGAGTAATGACATCAAGGCTTCTTAACTCGTGGGGTGCCAAGGGAAGGCGAGCTTGGAGATCTTGCTTGAATGAGCAAATCCATAGACTTTCTTCCTCATATTGGGTCCACTGTCCTCAGCTTGTACTAATAGTGAACTAAGTAGTCATAATGGGCTGCTCTTGATGAGTCGCTCGGGCATGGCCGGGACGCATTGTTGTGTATAATAGACAGTTAACCTATACCTATACCTTCTCACACAACCGATCGTCCCATTCCAGGGCAGTATCACTCCCACTGCGCAGCCATCGCTCCCCAAAGTGCAACCTCATCGAGCTTCTCGACCTCCGCCTCCTCCTGTCCTCTCCGCCGTCCATACCGATCATACCGGCGCCCATTATAGTCATTCTGACGGGCCTTCTCCTTCACAGCTAACCTCTTAGCAACCTCATTCGCTTCAAAGAGCGTCACGAGTCGTCGCTTCCGCGGACTCTGCTGCGCACGCTTCTGACAAACATCAACCATCATCTGCGCCCTGGTTCGCCAATCTTTATTCTTGATAAACCACTCCGGTCGACGTCCGGTGAGGTTCTGCCACTGGGGGTAGCGTTCCGATGTCGACACCGAAACCTTCGAGGGCGTGCGAGTCGTTTCGTTTACCCAGGCGTCCACGGCCATATCGAGCGGCGTGCTGCCCGTGGCGTTTTCTCGGTAGAGGAGGTCGGGTCGGTGGTCGAGGATTGGCTCCAGCACTTGAGGGAACCCCCGTTTGACACACTCATGCACGGGGGTATTGCCGGCACCGTCAAGTAGCTCCAAGAACTTGTGGCTGGTGGATTGTCCCAAAGTCAGGAACAGCTTGGTGATCGAGCTTGTGGATTGCTGGTCCGTGGGTAGGCCAGCGACTGTGGGCTGAACTTCGACGGAGAAATCGAAATCGGGGTACTTGTGCAGCCAGCGCGCGTAGGGCGTCCTTGAGCCTTCGCCGGCTCGTTGGGTGAGCATGGTCGAGACATGGTCTTTGTCCATCAAGTCAATCAACTTGGAGATTTTGTCTGCATGTCTGGCAGTGTTGCCCACAATGTTGCATAGCACCAAGTGCAGGAGGTTGCATCCTTCGGCATCGCGAGCTGCCTGATTAGCACCGGCGTTGATCAGGATACGCGCGAAGCTCAGTCTGTGAAGTGATATTGCTAGCGCAAGTGGCGTGTGACCCTCAGATGATCGGACCTCGAGGCACTCAGGGTGATGATCCACCAAATACTGAACCAGCCGCTCTGATTCTTCGCAGGGACGGGACATTACAGCGCAGTGAAGCACAAGGTTGTCTGTATATCAAGTTAGTACAAAGGTCCTCCATGATCCAATGATTTTTGGGCAACTCACTTCGGCTCTGAAGCCAATTCAATACAGATGCCTCGAGGCCAAGCTTGGACTGAGACAGTCTCTGGATGTTTTCATCCTCCAGGTGCGCATTCACATATTCCAGGTAATAACGACTGGGTGCCGTGCCGAGAAGCCACTCAGTGCTGGCCATGTTTCCTTGAATGGCAGAAATAAGAACAGGGGGACGACCGTTATCGCTGAAGCCATGAGAGAACTTGTTGCTGTCGGGACGTCCAGCATCCGCCCAATCCTTCCGCTTCTGGCCTCGGATAGACAACCCCTGGTAATACTGCGGCTCTTCACGAGCGGCGATTCCGGATTCCTTGCTCATCTTGAGAAGGGGAAGACCGGCGGCGGTGCTTTGGATGAGCAGGCCGAGGCATTCCGTATGACCCAAAACCATTGCAAGCTGGAGGTCGTCCTGGGTAAGGGTGAACGGCGTCTTGTCGGAAGGATCGTTGCTTGCGCACTCGTGTCCGGCCTTCAAGAGCCATTCCAGCAAACGAAGGTCATTCTTGAAGATGGCATATTTGAAAAGGGTGTTGACCTTTAGGTAAACAGCGCTACTCCAATTGTTCCAATTGTTCATACTCACATATCGGAAGGTGTCCTCCTCTTTGGGCAAGTCATCATCCATGAAAGCATGAGCTGGGAATCCACGTAGCAGTGCTTGACGCGGCGAGACCTCGCTCTCAACTCGGCTTGCCACTTCGCCAATGTTCTCATAGGTAAACTGCTCATCCACGGCATGCCCGACAATTTTGAGGCCCTCATCATCGGAAGAGTCACCATCCGTGTCAGTATCCATCTCAAAGTGCAGCTGAGGCTTCGTTTCCTTGACCTTGTGCTGAGCTCGGACAATCTGCAATATGGCCTTTGCCACGCGAAGGTGCCCGCGAAGGATAGCGATTTGCAGACAAGTCAGTCCCGCTTTATCAACTCTGGCCATCATGAGAGGTAGTTGATCTTTGGCTGGGCCCCACAAGGACAGTGTGAGAGACTTGATGGTTTCGAGATCTCCGTTCCATGCAGCTTCAAATCTGTTCGTAAGCATTAGCAGCTGTCTGCAAATCAGCCGATGGTGTAGACTTACAGTTGTTCGTAGCCTCCACGAACGAGATCAGAGAGATCCGACGGCGAGCTGAAGAACTCAATCTTGAACGGCTTCTTGGGCTTCTCCTTCTTCTGGTTTCTCCGATTATTATAATGAGGTGCAGGATTCTGGGACTCTCCTGGGTGAAGCTCTTCCCAAGTTTTCGCGCCCCTCGATAGGAGTTCCGCCTTGAGCAACTCGTAGTCTTTGATCAGTTTCGCAATGGCTTCACGCCTTTCGGCCGCCCCAGGCTCCTCCTTGGATGCATGTTGCTTCAGTTTCTGCTCATGATCTTCATGCCTTTTATTGTTCGCCTTGGCTTGCTTCAGCTGACCCTTTGCAGAAACCATCTTGTACGTCCCCTCTTGGAATGGGGCCAGATACGAGTCATCATCCTGCTCGAAAATGACGGGATCAGAAACCCCGTACAGGCGGTGGATGATGGGTTCTGTTTTTTCTATCGAGCCTTCCAGGTCCTTCAGGTACCGCTTCGTGCAATCCAACACCGTTTCACGGAATTCGCGTCTGGGTTCAAATTCAGTGTTCGGGTCAACGCCACGTTGCAGGAGATCAATGGCCATCAGCGGTAGATCGTTCTCGATGGCGAAAATGATGGGCTGCTTCAGCTTCTGGTTCGCAAGCTTTTCTTCTCCACCATAACGTAATGAATCGGGCATTTGGGACTTCAAAGCTTTCAAACACTCGCCTAGCTCAATGGTAGGCTTGGCGCCAAACTCGAGCAACTTTTTGGCTCCGGCAGGATTCTTGGCGCACAAAGCATTCACCAAAGCTGAACAGAATGTGTAGCTTTCGTTGTACCACATGCCTTGAGCTATCAAATGGTTGATTGCCCGTTGCATGGCCGGACCATCGTGCTCTTTGTAGATGTCGAGAAGCTCGCTGTAGTCGGACTGGGCGATATAGTGGATTGCCGTACAATGAGAAGTATCGGCTTGCGCAGGCGAAGCACCAAGCTTCAGAAGTGTTTGTGACATCTCTCGTGCTTTGTCCAAGGGTAAGGAGAGAACCAAGACAAGCGTCAAGATTGCAGCTTTTGGCCGCTTGCTGTAATCGTCCGTCATCTTGATGGGCATCAACACGTCAGCTCCAAAGGAAGCAACGAGCTCTTTGACAGTGTCCACATGACCATGAAGTATTGCAAGATGCAGAGGCGATGCAAGATTGTCCCAAGCAGTCACGTTGATGTCGTAGATATCTGGGTCAAGGTCATTTTCTTCGATGGTGTCATAGGTGGGCGCAATATCGTCTGTGCCCTCTTTATCCACCTTGACATATGAAGCAGATGTGTGCGAAGCATCATCCATATTGTCATCTTCGTCCTCATCCTCATCTTCCGGACGATCGACGTCCATTGGCTCGGACTTCTGATTCTCTATTTTCTGAGCTTCGGCTTCCTCGTTCTCGTTGCTCTTCTTCAGCAGAATGCGAACAATTTCGGTAGCGCCTCTAGCGGCAGCCAGATGCAATGCCGTCTGTCCATCAGCCATCCGAGCAATCAGTCTGGCTCCGCGGTCCACGAGACACTGAACAACCTCCGGCGTGGAAGACATGCAGGCCAACTGCAGAGGAGTCCGACCAGTGTAATCTCGACGGTCTGGGTCGGAGTCTTCCTGGCTGAGGAAGTGCTTCACAGCTTCCAGGTCATGCGATACGATAGCCTGACAGAGCAGCTCAGTGCGACCAATATAGGCCATTTCTATACTATTTTGTCAGCACCTCACTCAACCCTAGGTGTAAGTTTCTGGTCGTACCTGTCCAATCGGTCTCGGTGATTGGGTTGAAACTGCCAATCTCTTGCCGGCCAGGGTCATCTTTGATGAAGCCAATCTTGCCCGAGATGTAGATCTTGCTCTCTTCTTCTGCCATGTTTCGCTCTTCATCTGTGACTGGCTGGGGACAGGATCCACAGCAGTCCCCAATGACATGCTCAGCATCACCAAAGAAGGCAGGGTGGCGGTGAAGATAGACCCCGCGGTCCTTTTTCTGGTTCCACTGCGCGTTGAGGAGTAGATCCTTTGTGTATAGCAGCTTCTCAATCTTCCGGGCATTGAATCTCCGGCCGTAAGGAATTGTCTAGGTCCGTGTTAGCGGTGGAAATACAGATAAGAAGTGAAAGACGCACGAAGGTATGGTAGTCCGAGATTTGGTCTTCTTCTTGCCATTCCGGAACTTCATCTTCCCAGTCGTCTTTGATATTACCACGCAACTCCTTTCCTTGGCGACGTCGCAAGTAGATGCTGAGAGGAGGCCGGCCGCGCTCTTCACGTCTCTTTCTCAGATACGTGTCTCGATCGTCTGATTTGGGAAGTTTTTCGAGTACCAAGAGCCGTGCAAGTCCTTCAGTCCTCATGAAACTTCTTTCAAATATAGTCTAGTTTTGGGGGGTCAGCACTGCCGTAGCATCCATCGCTCGGTGTTTCAAGAGTACATACTGGATCAACCTTTGACCGGTCAAGTTGCGGCCAAAAGGCCTCAAATCCACGGTGGGAGTACTTGGAAAGTCGGTTTTCATATGATGGGGAGCGGCGTGTCAGATCAATTTGGTTCGTCTGCGTGATGTACGAGGCGATTGCGCGGGGAGACGCGTAGACCTGTCGGCCATCATAGGCCGCACAAGAACAGTCCACGTCGAATCCAGTAAGGATTTCGGCAACCGAATGGTAGATGCGAAGAACAATCTGCACATGCCGTGTGGGATATTGCGATGCAATGGTGATAGTGTTCTTCGTACGGATGGTTGTTGTCTCATACAAGATCGTGTTGCGGATCTTGTCCTCGATGTGTTTAATCTTCTCAATGGCTTGTTCCTCATTCAAGCCATACAGGAACAAATCGACGTCTGACGCTGGGGCAAACTCCTCATGATAGAATTGGCGGAGGCCTCTTTTGGAGTTGCGGTACTTCTCCGGCACGGGAAGCAGAGATGTCACGACGGCACTGCCGGCGGCAACAACGTTGCTCCAATCCAGATCACTCAATGCCCCCTCGGTGAAGAGAGCAAAATTGTTCTGAAACTCTGACAATGAGGGAACAACAGCAGGAGAGCCATCCTCTCTGCGCTTGTCATCAGAAAGAGGTAGGATATACTTTTCCTTCTGCTCAGGGGTCTCTGAATTGAGGTCTCGTGCCCGAACACGAATGTCCGTTGAGCCATTTGTGTTGTCAAAGACGGGGACGATGTTGGCATAATTATCCTTCACCAAAGTATGTGATGGATCTTGAACAAAAATCTTCCGTGCAGAAGCATCATAGTCATTGTAAGGCTTGACAAGTTGCTCAATGGATGTCTCCGGATGCGATTGAATATAGTGTACGAAGTCGTGATGCTTCACGGGCACAGAAGGCAGCAAGGAAGTCATTGTCAACAGAAAGCGTAAATCAGAGACCAACAATTGATAGAAGAACCAGTCGTGCCGTGTGAATTGTATTGACCAGCGATGGACTTTATGTCGTTTAAATAGTATCATGAGAATTATCGTTCTAGTCTTGTTTTGGGTTTAGTGCACCGTGAGGCCAGGCAACCTTAGGCAACAGAACCCGACCCACTTGCCGGTCACCAATCAGCGGCATGCCAAACATCAAGTAAACACTATTCACGTCGCTAAGGCTACATCTGGAGTTCAGGAGGCGTCAGGAGGACGTTGTCATGGACTGAGCGTTAGGCATTAAGGTCAGTGAGTGGCTCTTGCCTGGTTCAATCAACACACTCTGATTTTCATGGAGCCTCTAGGCTTTTGAAGCGATTACCAAGGGAACTAAGCGGACCTCAATCTGTCGGGGCCCCAGCTTGGCAAAAGTCACGTGTTTCTACTGAGACACAGTTTCGACGACTGTTGAGAACGAGCGGTGTGACCATAAAGAGACTATACAATCGGTCTGAATCATAATTATAATGAAGCAGGGAGACTAACAATAGCCACTTATGACCAAGTAGTCCATTACCACGAGTAAATCTTGACAATGGACTATCTGATGCTCACAGTTTGTTCCTGAGCTTGGAGAGAAACGAGTGAGAAATGAAAGGGTGAAATACTGAAATTACACCGGCACAATTGTAACTAAAGAGATACCGGTAGGAGAATCTGCGGGTTTTGAAAATCGCGTGGATTCAGTGCCGAATAGCCTATCCATATAGAGACATCGAACACCGTGCGCTTCGAACAATTATTTCACATGTGCTTTAGGTAGTCATGCTTGGTCATCCGTGGTGGTTACTAGGATGTAGTAACATTCAGAACTGTGATGCTTATAAGGTATTCATTCTGAGAGATACGGTAATTAAGAAGATTTTGGCGTACTGCATCCAAACAAGATACCGTGGCAGCACAGTAGCCAAGCCCGTATTTTTTATTTATGGGGAGCCGGCATGGTGTTCTCCAATAGGCTATACAGTACGCCCCAGTAACTCAGTGGCCGCCATGATAATCTCCCCCATACTGGTCATGACCTCTTTCATAGCCTCCATGTCCGCTGCTGTTGCGCGAGCTGCCACGTTCGCCATGGTCTCTTTCATGATAACCTGAATGATTGGGTTTACCCCGGTACTCATTATGGCCCTCGTAAGTACCTGGAGTATTCTGACCACGCTCGGGGTACTCCTGTCGGTGCTCACCGACATATTGATGAGCCCCTGGTGGTCCATACACCCCATACCCTGCATGGTAGGAAGGATATTCCCTTCCATGGGAAACAGAGCCGCCGTAGCCTCCATGTCCGCCGGGATAGCCGTTGTTGGGCTCAACAGTGTAGTACCCTCGTCCATCGTTGTGACCTCCAGTGTTAAAACCAGGGGTTCTGTAGTTCCCATGTCCCTCCTCGTAGCGAGGCTCATAGTGTGCCTGAGCTTCGGGGGAGTAATACTGGCTTGTTTGGTATTCTATTTTTGCAACGGAAAATGTCAGTTTCCAGTACCATGTATAAGTATTCAGGCTATAAGTGTTGGGCAAAACTCGCCTTGCGAAGGGTAGGGTCTACCTGCAGCATTCTTTCCAGACATCTGTGGATTGGACTGTAAGTCTTGTGGGTGTCTCTGGCCGGTAATTGCGTCCGTCACTTTGTGCATGAGTCCTGAAGATCCGCTGGAAGATTGGGATGGCTTTTGGCCGGATAGCTGATCCGTCACTTTTCCAAGAAGACCCGACATCTCTGGTCTTTCTCGTTGATGATGGAGGTTTTTAAGAGCTTAAGGTGATGGAAGAGGAACCCTTAAGGGATAGGCAGGAAGACTGTGTGAGACTGCCATAATCTGAGGAAAAGAAGGGCTTATAATTTATAGGGCACTCCTGACTCTGCCTCCAGCCCCAGTGGACCCCGCAAGTATCGAGCTAGTCAGTCCCGCTATAGCCGGTGGCCAATAAATACACGCAAGATTCTTGGGTTACGTGTCATTTGAGTCATTAATAGGGCAAATAATAATTTCATAACTGAGCTGCGGTAATTTGGTGGACCAAATTGGGTTGACCAAGCCCGATCAGGCCCTCAACCCGCGCTATAGAGCTAAATGGACATGTTCCCGATGTAACGTGGTGGAATTTGGCATTACCGTAGAAGGTTAATTCTCATCCAATTTTAATTCACCAGATTGCTTCGTCATTCGGTCCACTGATGCATTTCTCAACCATCTCCCGTTCGCGAAATGGGACCCAGATTTCCTCCCTCCTACGTATCTTCTTAACTTCTTTACCCTGACAAGTGTACCTTCTTCATGGCTACTCCCAATATCTCATATTCTACAACACTAGACCCAGGGCCTCATCGATACGTTGTTCTCCCAGTAGGCCCCGAACTAGCCTGCAAAACCCAGCCTAGCCACAGCAGGTCAGGATCTCGCAAGAAGAAGTACCGCACTTGACCTGGCATAACTGGGACCAATTGTCCTGAAGATCAATACCTGTCGCATCCACCGACATCAGGGGCGATCCAAGCTCTGGCTGTACAGTAGCAGAATGAATGCCATAACTATGGAAGCAGTCATTCATGGTCTTTGCAATCTTCACGAATTCAGAGACGGTTTCGTTGACCATAGCAACGTGGACCGATGCCAATGACTTCTCTTGGTTCAGACGCCAAACATGTAGTTCATGAATGGATCGAACACCCGGGATCTTCGTTTGGTCGTCAACTTCAAAGTCAAGGAGATCATAGGAATTTAACACACCATTTCAAGGTCATGCTTGATGTCATCAAGATTTATACCAGTTGGAACGCTTTCAAGAAGGATTTTTCCCGAATTTCTCACTAGATAGCACAGGACTCAATAACTGGACCACGGCCACTTGTGTGAGAAACATACCTAGTGGAAGCGATGTTGTAAGAATTACGATTGCAATAGCCATGCTGACAGCAGGGTCTGCGTAGTAGCGAGCTGGGGATGTAGTAAGCCAGATCACCAGAGCGGAGATGATGACACCAACATTATTGGCCGCATCACCCATGACATGGATCAGAACACCTAGCATGCCCAAATCGTACCCCTTGCGGGATGGTTGTAGATCGTTGTGCCGGTGATTTTCGTGCAAGACAAGTACCTAAGCGAGCCTGAGCATATATCGCCAACCACTGCAAGGTAAACTCTAACCTCCTCTGTTGCGTTTTCCGCGTTCCCTGATATCTCTGGGGTCCCGCCGTGGGAATGGTCGTGCTCTAGATAGATGTCACAAATTAGTGGCTGGGTGTCGTAAATTGGAGTCGTAGCACTAACCGTGAAGGAAGGATGCGCTGATAATGTTGAGTCCGAGACCGATGCAGCCGACAATAAGCACAAGCTTAGGCTGTTCCACGACTGCCATCACGTCAGGAGGAGGACTCGGTGAGGGAGATACCACGTACCCTGGACAGAAACAAATCTTTCTATGGATTGTAGGAAAATGCTAACACCCAGCGCGAGAAGGAAGACCCCGTTGAAGAAGGCACCGAGAAGTCGGGACCTTTGCCACCCAAAAGACAGGTCTTGAGGCGAGTTCTTTTTGCCGGAGATCTGGACTGTGTTAATTCCAAGAATCAGGATGTAGAAATTGAGAAATCTGACCTTCAAAGCAGCAAATGCGACGATAAATCCAATGAGATCATTTAGCTGGGATATATTAGCTTCTTAGGTTTCAAGGGGAAGGGAGAGAGGAGAGCTTAGCACATAGTGGAAGGCATCGGCGACAAGGGCAAGAGAACTGGTGTAAAATCCAACTAGGGAGTGACCGGTCAGCACACAGTCATCAATAAGGGGTGCTTGGCGTTGTTACTGGATATTTCCGTTATGAAGAAGCACAACGAGATAGATATCACAATCTGCAACCGCTTGGACTGAGTCAAGTGCAGCGCCATGGTGGAAAATGAATTGAGGAAGGATGTCAATATGGGTGGGAGATTTGAGTGCGAAAGAGGAAGAGAGGGAAATGGGTCTTTTTCCAACTTCTCCTCGAGTGCGACTCGGGGCTCGGATCTGAACGTCTCAGATGGCGCGGGCATAGCCTCGGGCTTTTCCAAGTGCGAGAGGCATCTATTGGTGGAGCAACAAAGACTGAGCAGCAATCTCCACTTAGGTATCTTTCCAGTTTTTCTGGCCAGCATTAAATGCCTCAACAATGTCTTACCTGGCCCTTATGACTTGATGCCTATTCCGGAGAGTAGAATTTCGCATGGCTTTTCACATGCCTCTTAGATTATATTACTCAGAAATCGGGTCAAGACGGCATTGCGACTTCATAAGGCGGACGGTGGGAGAAAAGTCAACCACCAAGCCCAAATCGTCCAAGACATCTTGAACAGTTCCTTTCGTCTTTCTTGGTTCTATATACCTCGTTTCAACAGCAAAATGCAACTGAAATTGGATTTTTCTTGATATTTCACATATATTTAAAGAATTTGTAAAGCTAGGTGGCTCAGAGAGAGAAAAGTAGACATGTCTGGGCAGATGGCTCTTGATTGCAAAGGGCCTCAAATCCCACCCAGGCTTACCCGGGAAGCGTTCTGTTGGCCTGAGGCATACGGCAGAAATAGAAGCGCTA
>JAXQJV010000996.1:0-11215 GCA_037042255.1 Penicillium sp. PG106-07D
TGGATAGTATTCTTTCAAGGGAGGTGCGTGCTATAGGGAATATCCGGATAGCTACTCAGAAGTCGGATCGCTAGGAAGGGGCTGTCGGAGTGGCTACCAGGCCGCATGCTGCACTAACGATGATAAAGATAGGAACCTTCTTAACTCCACTAGGCTTTTTGAAACATGTGAGTGGAGCTAGTCGCTAGAGCAGATTACAGCGGGAAGTTGTAAAGCAGGAAAATGTTCATTCGCTGGCTCTGCATGGCCTACGGACTTTGTTGAATCTAGCACTAGCAGTGGTGCTGCTATGTGTAACTCGGGTTAGATAAGAGGTTACGACTCCCCCAAACCCGTATAGTACTCTGATCACCGCAAATATTGCTGCGACACATCAGATAAGAACATGACTTAGGGTACATGTACCTGGAGATCTGACTATGAAAGTATCGGCACAAAAGGAAAAACATGCATGTCTGGGTGCCATGATAATGAAATCAAAATCGCTATAGAGGGAAACGAGGAGTGTTAAGGCAAGGGCGGAGGAGTAAAGTCCTACTGCTGCACTGGAACCTACACAACCACAAGTCAGGTCCTGGTCCCTGAACTGGCGGACTATGAAGACGACCTTTCTGCCTGGGTGAAGAGCCCTATCTGCGGGGCCTCCACCGACACCGGGCTCAGCAAACGCGCGGAATCCAAGAACCCTCACTACAAGCGAGTTCATCGTCTTTTAGCAATTCTGATCCAGGGTATTATCAGCGCCCGCGACACGAAAACAATGGCATACTTGAAGGATCTCTAGGACAAATATGTTAAGCAGGAGTGGAGCAACTTAACATATGACAACATTGCTGCTTGGATCAACGACGACGACAGGAATCCCGAAGGACACATATACAGCCCGGATGAATTGGCCGACGACATACTTTGCAATGCTGATGAGTATAATCGAATTTTGGAAGACAACTACTCCCGATCAGACGATATCTGTGTGAGATCTTGCGATCAGATCAGCACCAAGCGGAATTTGAACTTCTCCAAACTATCGAAGAGAATTATTGAGTTGTCCCCAGAAGATTTAGGATCATCTTATACAGTCACCGGGCAACCAACTTGGGGTAAGCTCAGGACTATTCAGCACCAGCACTAGCACTATAAAATCTATAGTACTGACTATCTAGGATATATTGCTAAAACCATCATAAGGGGCCACATGACCTTAGTATATAAGCAGCTCATCTACACCAACAACCATAAAATGATTTTGGAGAGTAAGGGCACCCACTACTCTATGCAGATCTAGACTAATCCGATTATAGTTATCTATAAGCTTCCCAGTGATGATCCAGATTCCAGAGAAACCGATGATGATAGATTTACCGTTTAGCATTTCCATTTCGAGCATTTGGCACTTCGGCATAGTGTGTGGAGACCAGGAATCTATGCCCTCAATATTTTCCATAGGCAGAACTACAACGACCGACCGGTAGATTACCCTCGTGTGCGAAATAAAGAACGGTTCGATAGGCAGCCCCAAGCACGCACGCGAATTTTGCAGTGCGAAACTGGGGATGATATAACACCAAATACCTTTTATTGGTACCCTGGCGAGATCCCCAACTCGCAAGCGGATCAGCTCCCCGATTAGGCGGAGAGGTTGACTCTATTTGGTAATTATCTGTGGGATCAGGATCTCGTCACTGAGGCAACATTCACCGATCCAGCCAGGGGTCAACTGAACTATTTCGAGCGAGAAGAGTCTGAATGTCCTATTCGGGACCTTGATTTCGGAGACTATACCCAGAGTAGGCAGTTTACTCCTGATGGCAGGGTACTGCCAATAAACCAGAGAGGAGGCTAGCATATGCCAGACTTAAAAGTAGTGACTCGAGAAATAAAGTATTTCCGCGCAATTTACATTTCCGACATTCAAGTCTGAGGTGACGTGCACCTTGCCCACTTGTATGTTTTTGAACCAAATATTTACCACAGTACTAGCTCATCAAAGATTGTATATTTAGTAATCGTTGCGCCTGTTTAACGGGAGTAGTAGAAGAAGAAGAGGAATGTAGAACACCCGGTTCAAAAGCCGTTAGCGATGGTTACTGGATGTGCTCAATTGGTCGAAATGACCGTGGAAGAAGCAATAAAGCTTCTTCGAGAGTCAAGCCTCATAGCCGTGCTCTTTCTCAGTCAGATAGTGTAGACCTCTGTTGCTTTTTCTCCGTTGGGGCGTCTAGATAAACATCTTGCTTCGCATTGAGAGACAGCAAGCAGCCTTTAAAATTCAAGCCAACCGCAATTTTCTCCGCGCCTCAAAAAAAAAAAATATTAATGTTAGTAATACATCAATCTCCCCAATCTTGATATTTCGTGGTCGCTTGATATATCATCAGGCGACTTCATGATCGTTTAGAAATGGCATACTCCCTGTATATTCAAGGGCTAGAGAATATAAAATCATTATGATGGCGGACAGAGTGGTAAAATTAAGATTCGAGAAAGTTTACATCGAATGAAGGTGTTATATAGCTAGCGTGGCTACTCGCAACATAATAAGCGAACTTAGACTCCGACATTCAGCCACCCCCACTTCTGCCCTTAGAAGGTTCCGTTCTTTCTTCCCACCCCACGTTAGCTCCTCTCGGTTAACTTCTTGAATAGAGTTGTGAAAAGATCGAGCGTCAGAACGTGCTCGTACTGTTATTCTTTTCTAAGGCTCTCTTTGTGTTATGTATCAACTTACCGAGGATGATCTCGACGATTCCCCCGATCAAGATACCCCTATCATCCGAGCCGCGGCCAAGCGGGACTCAGCTCTACTGGAAGCCCTTTTGGTCCGTCATGCAGCATTAAGTGCAGAAAATGATATAACCGAGAGGGAACGCCGTCGACTGCAATACTTAGGGCCAAGTGGAGTCATGCCCGTGCCTGCGTATCTATCGCCTATCATATCTGCCACCAACGCCCGTTTGCCGCACAATGTCCGTCTTCTCTTAGCCGCAGGAGCAAATCCAAATAGCATAGACATTATTAATATTAGAGACTATTCAGTCCGGTATATCCGCGGCCGCCATTTCAGAGACGATACAAATAGCACTGCGGCGTGCAAGCCTCGGGCCTTCGTCTTAGCAAATGCGCAGCAGAAGGGGATAAGTCACCAAATATGTCCCTTGACCCAGGAGGAACTCGATGAACGAGCTCGTGGCTTTCCTCGGTTTTGGACGGAACCGAATGTTCCTGGTCAGAGACTGAGATCGAGCCTGAACCGGGCGTTGACAGGGCTAGAAACTGCGGCCAGGGCTAGCAGTCTGGAGATTCTTGATATGCTACGTGCGGCTGGTGCTGATGACTCCGCATGGGTGCAAGAAGTCTCGTTAGACGAGAAACAATTTCAAGTTAAAGATGCGGATTAGTCAATATCATTTTTGTCTACATCGTCGCCTGTTCATAAGGCCATTGCAGCAGGTCAGCAACCCATACTTCGACATCTACTTTCTTCCTGTGGGTATTCGCCCAATTATCGTCCCTATGCTGCACCAACCGTCGCTCTTCCACCACTATCTTACGCCATTGCTCGATGCGATTTGAATGATTCTGGGGTACAGAAATGTCTGGTCGATCTTTTGTCTCACCCTCAGTTGGATGCGAATTTACGCACACCAATCTTCGAAGTCCATCCTCTCCACTTCGCAACTGCGCACCATAACCCAGAGCTCCTATCATAGCTAGCAGCCTTTATTCCTGGTGGATACGGATCTGCAGGCACCACGTCACTAGGGCACACTTTACTTCATATCGCTGCACTTCCTTTTACAGCCCATCAAATCGTGACTCGCAATCCGGATGTAGCAAGGAGCATTCACTGCGCTCGCACGTTGGATTCAAAATGGAAATACCATAGGCTACCTAGTCCACTTCACATGGACTTCTCTACCCCCGAGGAGGTTGCCTACCCAAATGATCCAATTCCTATGACAGTTGCGCAACAGCAGGCACAACAGGCCACTATCAGGGTTTTGTTAGAATAGGGAGGTATCGATGTCAGAGCAAAGGATATGGATAGAAACACCGCTTTGCATTACCTAGCAGGAACGTTGAACATGAGTGATATTACACTTGCCATAGTTCGGGCAATAGATAGTGGCGAAGAAGTATGGCAAGAATCAAAAAATGGCTATAGGGTAACTCCGAGGCGGATATGGGGAGAATAAGCTCAGGGAAGTTGAGCTAGTCTCAATCCCTTTGCCGTATAAACCGAGATATCACTACTACTCAAAATCTACAGAGATCCTGCCTGGTTCTGCCTTAGCCTGGCAGCTTCTTTTGATTTCCAGCCCGCAGCCCTAGATACGCATCCTCGGCTTCAGCATGGTAGCGTGCAGTGGTCAGGCTCCACGCAAAGTTGCCTGCTATCACCAGATTGAGTACATCAAACCATTTAAGTATTCTGCCGGTCATACCACCAGGGACCACGTAATCGGCTTTCAACTTGCAAAACAGTTCCTCGCGAGCCATAATTTCACACCGGACCATCTTCTTAGCTCCGATTGCATTAATTCCATATGACTTCATAAAAAAAAAACAGCACTAGTAATCTGTACACTGCCTCCCTTAGCCTCGTAGTTCTGTGGCTCCTTTCCACAGGGAAAATAGTCATTAGCTAGAACCTAAGCATCATATACGGCACGTGTGATAGCTAAGAATGACTTCGTCTCTTCGTCCGTGAGATAAAAATCCATAGAAAAGGCCACTAAGCGCGTAGTCCATCTGTTTAACACAATTAGCGCAAAACCTTTCTCTTAATGTCTTTGGATTGTGATGTCTTACGTGATAGACTCTGGCACAAAGGGCCTCTGAGATTCCAGGCTTCCGTGGGACATATCTGCCTTAGGTGTTTAGCATGCACAAGTGGATCTACCAGATTGAAGAGGTTAGGCAGGCCATTTTCGTAGGATTCTTCGGGCCTATCAGCGTTTCTACCGTCTTCTACCTGTTTGTGAGCTTGGAGTTTATCGAGGAACATCTGAGCAACGAGAATGGGGTTCCTCGAAGCGACGTCGAGGAACTTAGTGAAACAATTCGGGTTGTCGTTTAGTTCCTCGTAGTCTGCAGCGTTATAAGTTGCCCTATTCATGCTTCTTTATTGCCGCGTAGGCGTCTAATGCTACATAAGGTCGTCCATAGGCTCAGTATCCCTCTTGGAAAAGTGGGATGCCTCGCCCCCCGGACCTTTAGCCGAGTTCTAAGTGAGACCCTTAGCGATGAGCCGCGGGCGGTAGAAGCTCGGCGTAGGATCCCGGTACTAGGTAAGTATCTTGTCCGAAACCCTAGGGATGTCGAGTCTAGGCGTGTTCAGCGCACTACTATCATATCGGGCCCGACAAACCCTCGTCACCCTCATACGGAGGTAAGTACGTCGGGCGATCCATTGCAAGCAGTTACAGCATTGGGTCCGACGAGCCAAATTGAGGTCGAAGCTAGGATAACAACTCTAGCCCCAGTTCTCCGCGAGCGGGATATTCGGTTTCTTAACGAAAGTCAAGCCAGCTACGACGGGTGATAACAGGAAACCCCTGTTCACCTAGTAACAAAGAAGGGTATTGTATCATATACTAGGATTTTCCGCTATCCCACTACCAGAGACAACTACTTAGCTAGCTTTCTCTGTTTCCCACAAAATATAATTTTGGTTTGTTGCTCGGGAAGAACGTCTTTCGCTAAAGGAAGATTCTAATTCCTACGAGCTCCGTTAGTAGCTATAATATCTCACATATATATTAACGTGAATAGCGTCTTGAGATGAAATACCAATATTGAGAACAGCTATAGTCGACTATTAACAGAAGATATAAGCGAGGATAGCAAAGAAAGGAGCTTCCTCAGGTTCAGGAGAACCGGGATAAGTATACTTTATGTACATCCGTGATAATAGCTCCTAGGAGGAAAGTGATAGCGCGGGAATACAATAAGCTAGAGAGGTTTCCGGGAGAGTATGTTACTTTACGGGGAGCCTTAGTAAACAGGCACAGTTCTTTAAAATCAATTTCTTTAGGTAAGGAAAATATTAGAGCATGCAACCAGCCGGGAACAGGAAGGCCCTTGTATCCGGAGAACCAACAAACACGTACTCAGTCCCAGGGATTAATTAGCCATAGGGCGATAATACAAGCTGAATTACAAGATTAAACGTCAACCTAAGATGGTATAAGTTCGGAACATAGTGTTGTTTGCGCTATCCCAAATAAGGTAGACAGTGCATATCCATATCTATCCAGAGAATAAGACCTCCGCTTAACTGCCATCCAGTGGGTCGTGGCGCACTTGCTCTTACGTCTGAAGTTCCTGCACCGGATTCGGGCAACGTTTGCGACTGCGCACACGATGCACATCAAAAGCATAGCGCTAGAACGCCATTTGATGTAACAAGGCTACTTCACACCAGTTGCATTTAAGGGGCTTTTCTTTGAGATGAATAGCGTCAAAATAGCGCGTAACACACCCAGCGTCATGATACATCTAGAAGCGAACATGGTCAGCGAGCCCCTTGTTTGCAAAGCATTAAAAGCAAGCCTCCGGCTTCTCAGAATTCTCGAGGTATTCCTTAGTAGCACGCGACGGCTTACTAGCGACAGAAACAGGTACCTCATATGAGTTAGCAACATTTTGGCTCTGCCCTACATCTTGCGGCTAGTTTATGGGACCAGCCGACGTAACGGATTCAGAGGCGTTCCGCTTAGGCCGGCCCCTTAACGGACCTCCTTCTAGGACGTCACAATACTACACGACGGCTGTAGCACCCGTATCGCGCCGATTCCACTCATCCTCCAACGAGTTAGAGATTGGGTAGGAAAGAAGACTCTAGACTAGATGCAACTGAAAAGGGTGCATAGTGTCCTCCAAGGATGACTCGTCCTCGCTCTCTTCCTTGACCACTATACCAGATAGCTACGCCTCGATGTCTAGAAATGCTTGCTCTTCATCAAAATTCTCTCGGATTTAATACCGCAAGCTCCTTTGTAACCGTTTTCGCGTGTTTCTCACTTCTTTCTCCCGTTACTAGATCCGAGGGAGCAGGGCGGGCTATTAAGTCTTCTCGTACTGGGCACGGATCTAGCTAAGATTACGCCGGGCCTCCTCCAACTCGGGGTGATCCTCAAGTTGTGCCCTTTGATGATCAGTTAAATAGCGTGGGCGTCGCGTGTCCCGCCAACGACTTTACCGCGTGACGGCTCGCATTAGTTCCACGTCCGGGTCGAGACCACAGATAACCCGGATCATATCGGTGTCGATTTGCAGAGGATAATAGTAGTCGAGAAAGGTCCGGGGGCTTACGTGCTTCATAATTAATATGTGTTGTTCCTTGCTCACCCACCCTACAGACCATATCAGCCACTAACGGAACAGAAAGAGGAGAAGAATTAATAGCCTATAGGGAAAGTACTCACCGCTCTCGTTAATCACTTTACCACCCCTATAACGGAACTGATGGGCATAGAACGCCCCTTTCCACCCGCGGATCTCCCCAAAGGTAACCAGCAAAGTAGACATGGTCGACTTGGACATCGGTACGGTCCGCTGAATTATCGGAGCGCCGTTAACCAGCTCCGTCTTACAGAAGATATACCAATCAGACTTGTTAGGGTCTAAGGGCACCAGGAGCTACTCACAGCCTTTGCTGATAAATAGTTTGCGTAGCTAAGCCTTCGAGGTCAGCCTCAAGTTCCGGAATGCGCCCGTATAGAACAGAATGCCGAAAAGCAATATATGCGGGCATATCACCAGAGAGGGCCCGTAAACGATCTCGGGAAGTGCAAAAGTAGTTCTGCTAATTAATTAGCTATATAACCCTAGTCAGAATTCCGAGACGATAAGAAGGATCTCAAGAGATATTATATATCCGGAGGTAGTTAGAGAATTGAGAGAGGGAGAGAAAGAATTTATCTCCACGTACAATTTGGTCAGACCGAGGAACTTTTTCGTCCCTTCGGGAGTAAGTTCAATCATAGGGATAGGTAGGCCTCCACGAGGATCCTTCTGAAGGGAGATCTGTAGGTCCTTGAACTGCAGACTCAACAAGGCGGCTCTTCGGTACACGGTAAAGAGACCGAGGGAATTGAATAGGCACACTTAGATACGTTGGAAGCCCAGATAGAACTTTTTCTCCTGCGTCGACAAAATCGTTTCGTTAAACGGGCCAATATCCTCGATATAAACCGGTGTCTTCTTTCCAGGCTATGTGTCTAACCCATGCTCTTGGACCAAGTACTTCATACCCTGTATTTAGCGGTTAGACGAGATGATCAGCCAGATCTAAAAAGAATTCAGGTTTATGTTACTGACCCTCCGTATATCTAAGCCATCCTCATCGTTGATTTTGATCTTGGTAAGCTTTTAGTAGTAGCCGCGGAGGTTTTTCCAGTCCGTATTCAACGAGCTAGCTTTATTAATGCGTTTTAACCGCCGGTTATTCTTACCACGCTCGAGCTTGAGATACCAGCCTAGGAACCGATACATGTCATTGTTCGACGCCTAGCGTAGCGCTTCCTCGGGCTCCCGCCATTTTCGCTCGTTGGGCTTATTCAGCACTTGGCTAGCACAGTACCTATACCTACATTAGTAGAGAGCCAAACAAGGCAAATCTCCGTCATCACCAACCGTTTCCACCGGGTCTCAATCCGCGCTCGTCGTTCAATGGTGCCTGGTGCTTTATCGAAATCTTCGGGAATCTCAGACAGGTCAACTCCATCATCATCTAGTGGATCATCGTAAAATTCCCCCAAGTCACCAGAGAGCCCTAGCTCCAAGGCAGAGTAGTTCTCATCCGACCGGAGACGTTTTCGTGAGCTCGGGGCATCGTCGAGCTCCGTCAGATCCGTCTCATAAGTAGCATCGCCCAGCTCGTCTGAGTCGCTCGTAGTGGTTGTAGTTGTATCATCCTCAGCACAGTCGCTTCCCAGCTTTCTACTCCGTCGGGGCCGAGAACGCTTTATCGTTAGGATCGGGGGAAGACAAGGGACGGCGAAGGTGTATAGGAGGCGGGGGCCACAAAACCACGATACGGCCAGGCGGGTGGCAGCGCACTAATAGATGGATGAGCAATAGGGTTGAGGGAGCAGGAAAGACGGGAGAAGAAAGAGGAAGAGAGCAAAGGGCCTTGGTAAACGGGGGAGAGACACACTCGCTGTCGAGGGAACAAGAAGGGTGGAAGAACGAAGAATATAAAGGAAAGGGGCCACGGTAGGCAGATTGGCGCCATCGTGACTTAGCCTGTGGCCAGGCCCGTTTAATGGGGTGCAGTGAGGCCATTTTTAGCGCCCTCGCAGGGCGTCAAGACGAGCGACTTTGCTGAGGACAACTGAATTGGTGGGGTGCTTGCGGGTGGAGTTTGACTGGTGCGTGGTGGTAGCCGGACGGGGACGTGCCGGGAGATTAAGGTCACGTGTTACCAAATGACGGCCGAAAATGGCGTCGTTGGAGGCCAGAAATGGCACCCATTTGGTAAACCCAAATTGTCTTATAGTATAATCTAATTCGTTATATAAAGAGAGAAGGTATAGTAAAAGCTATACCCTATCTAGCCTAGAGTGTTTAGAGAGTTGGCCTTAGCTTCTAGACGGAGTATAGATTCGTTTATAGAGGGACGAAAATCTACCCCTTAAAGCCTAGGGTTAGCCTAGCTAATCTATTATAGAAACTAATCCTAAATTAGCTCGTACGATATATAAAAGATAAGATCAAACTTTTAGTAGTAGTAGTAAGCCACGCTCTACCGTAGTATCCTAGGCCTAGGAGGTAGGTGATTTCTTTCATAGAGGATCATAAAGATTAGCATCTACTACCTACCTATTAAAGCCTAGGGTTAGCCTAGCTAATCTATCATAGAAATCGATCCTAAACTATCTTATACGATAGATAAAAGATAAGGTTAAACTTTTATAGCTATAGTAAGCTAGACTCTACTATAGTATCCCTAGCCTAGGGGGTAGAGGAGTTCTTTTATAGAGGATTATAACGACTAGTATCTACTACCTACCTATTAAAGCCCTAAGTTAGCCTAGCTAATCTAATATAGAAACCGATCCTAAATTATATTATACTATTATATAGAAGATAAAGTTAAAATTTTATAGTAGTAGTAAGCTTTACTCTACTATAGTATCCCTAGCCTTAAGGGTAGGTAAGTTCTTTTATAGAGGATCACGACGACTAGTATCTACTACTTACCTATTAAAGCCTAGTCGTACGATAAAAGAGTTAGGGAGAAAAAAACTTCTATATATAGTACTTAAGTATTTATAGTTTATAAAAAAGGTTTAATTTAGAACGAGGCTAAATATTATCGTACGAAAGAGATAGATTTCTAAAAGGGACTATACTAGACGCCGCTAAGGATTTAGGTAAAACCCGAGTTAGATATAGAGTAATATACTTAAATATAAAGGCTATAGCGGACTAGGCTTCGGGATATAGTAAATTATACCTTAGAATAGCTATAGAATAAGCTCGTACGATAAAAGAAAGATACCCCGAAAACCCACGTTATAGAAGTGCGCTAGATTCTACTAAAGTATAGTCTCGGTAATATAGATTACCTCTTTTATAGAGGACCGGGGACACTAACTATACTACCCTAACTATTAATTCTACGATTAACAGAAGAACTTTAATTTATAATCTACTATTAGGGGCTATTATACGACGAACTAAATATATTAAAAAAAAAATCCGCTCTAGAGTAGTATATATAATTCTACCGATAACTAAACTCCGTAGAGTTAAATACTTCTTTTATAGGGAGCTAGGGACGCTAACTACTAACTATACTAACCACGATTTCTATAGTCGAAAGAATTATATTAGTTAAGAACCTTATACCCGGGCTCGTTATATAACGAAAGAGAAACTATAAAAAGATTACTATATAGTAGTCCGTAAGAGTACACTAAAACTATAGACTCGGTAGGATAGAACGGTTAGTTCTTTTAGAGAGAGCCAGTAATACTTATAACCTACTAGCCTAACTATAGATTCCTAGTTAAAATAATCGTTTTCAATTTAGAACCCCCTAGAGGGGCTATCGTACGATAAAAAAAGATATCAAAAAATATCCGCTCTAGGGTAGTACACACGATTCTACTATAAACTAAACTCCGTAGTATAGAATACTTTAGAGGGAACCGGGGACGCTAACTACCTACTATCCTAACCACGAATTCTACGGTTAATAGAA
>JAXQJV010000997.1:0-11150 GCA_037042255.1 Penicillium sp. PG106-07D
TTAAGGAAAAAAAACATAAGAGTATTAGGTAATAATCCCAACGCGTAATTGCAAAGTGGGTTGTTCTTGACCAGCTTGATCTCCTGGCCGTTCAGGTCATTGATGACGCCGTCCTTGATGCGATTGGCGACACGGCCAATAGTTGCGCCGTAGTGTGCAGTGTTGTACTTGACATATTGCTCCTGCGTGGGGAAACCGAGCACGATGTTATGGCCGCCGACGCGGAATTCCTGGATGATGGCGCCGAGTGGCAGGAAGGTGAACTCGGCCTGTTCGGGGGCAGGCATGGCGGAGAGTTTATGTACAGGACGGTCGTACTTGTTACGCAGAGGGAATTAATTTGATTTGATTGTTAGGGGGTGGTTAATATTGAAATACTTCTGGTGGGGGAAGGCTCCGGAGAAATTGAGGGATGGGTTGGGCCAGGCATGACGTGAGAACCCCGCAAGAGGCACGGAATCATCCAGCGGCGGGGTGGGAAAGCATAGCTATGAGGGGCTTTTAGGCTAAAGACCCAGTGCCCGGTGAGCGATTAGTATGGTGGAAGCGCGCAGTTTGTCTGGGTGCTGTACAAGCGCTTGGAATTTTCCCGTAAAGGCTTCTGAGTGCTTTTCAATAGCCTGAGGTACGAGCCACGAGCTAAAATCGACCTTTCAAGCTCTTCTTGAGCTGTCCTCAAGCTGGTTTAGCCTGGCTCGGGTTTTGCCGGGGTCTTCTTGTTTGTTCTCGACACCTGGTTTATCAGGCCAGTTAAGGGGTCGGGCATTTAAAGGCCTCATCAGCCCTCACTCTCAGCCATCTCCGATGCATAAGCGGGAAGGAAACCTTTCAGCCTCCGAAGACTCTCCTTTTTCTGCGGGCCCCATGAGCAGACAGCTATCAATCTACCTAACCACTAAGCACTTGCTCTGTAGCACCTATACGCTGGCGTGCCAGCACTAGCCAGTTCCACGCCGATCACATATATCACCGCAGTGGAGATGAGCGCGACCACGTACATACACATTTACAATACTGTACAACAACTCTCGATCGGGTTGGTCTCGCCCATACACATCTTAGTCCCCGGGTGGAAGCCACGCCAGCATCCGGGCTCGGGCAAAAGGGGTTCCGGGCGCCGAAGGGTCATGGACACGGATGATGGACTACCCCAGATTTGGCCCGCTAGCAACAAAGCAGCAAAGCGTCTGGCCAACGACGATCAGGCACGCTGAAGTTTGAATACTGCAATTACCGGGTTTGGCCTGGTCTGGTCTGACCTTAATTCAGATGCCTAGCACAGCCAGCTTGGGGACGCGGCCTGGTAAGGCCAAGATGCGAGATGCAAGGTGTTGGGGCGGTGCTGCCCCTGAATCTGGGCCAAGACTAGCCTTGTTCGTAGCTAGGATTCTAGGAAGGAGTAGCGTAATAAGCGTATACGTAAGATTTACAGGGGACTAAGTCTGTGTTATTATTAGTTAGAGGTATAGTCGATGACTAAAAGTAACAATTGGTATGGGGTACTTGACTATACTTGTTGAACTGTTCGAGCTATCTTGTATGGAACATGACATTAACATAAAGAGCGAGTTAGATGGTGAATAATTGCGAGGACTAATCTACAAGGGGTAATGTGTATACTCAAAAGAGTCAATGGTCCAAATCCAGCTCCATGGATGGATTGGATGCATTCTCCAAGTATGAGACATACAATCCTGCTTCAAATGATCTGCATAAGCAAACGCGCAGCCACAGGGAGAAATCAAAGATGGAAGAGACTAAGAGTGAGACTCGCACGTCTTGTATCCATATAAGGTTTACCTTGTGGCTCATCCCGTCAACCCAATATTGTGCCTATTCCCTAATATTAAAATCGCCGGTCCTTGGCCGCCTTGGAAGAGTCCTTGCGAATGTCGATCAGTATAGTAAGGATTTGCGTCAATAATTGATGCGGTACAAGATATTACTGTAGTGACGAGACAGACTCTCAGAGTTCACTGGTACGGTCTGCACAGGCAACAGAAAGTTAGACAATGCAGCCAAGAATTATTACCAGCCCTTCGGGGAATCGGGGCAGAGCAGCACCTGACACGCTCCTCTTCACCAACCTTCTCTGCCATGTTAATCTATCTACAACGCTTGCAACAAAATCACGTTCATCTCGACGTCAAATTCACGTAACCCTATACTTCTTGGACTCGCTGGTCCTCCGCGGAGCATATGTCCAAATGCGGCAAAGTCGGCATCTCGGCGCTTTTCATCCGCACGACAATAAAGCGAGTGGGGAGTCGGGACAGGGCTCAAGGTCGAAGAAATCTCCCATTCGGGAACAAGCTCGCTCACGTAAGAGGAAATACGGTAGAACGAGAAGAACAAAGGAAAGAAAAATAAACAAGACCGCAGAGGGAGGGGTCGACTCACAAACCGACTGAACTGTAAATCGTGCGTACACCTTATTGAGAGACTTGGTCTTGGCTTGGCACTGCTAGTTCTCCATTTAGACGATGAGTCTCCTAGTCTATCTTGTCTTGCACAATAATCACACTTCGGTCGGGATCCACTGCGCGATTCATATTCCGCTTACTCACGTACTCAAGCTGCGGACTTTGCATGAGCTTAGAAATCCCAAGTCCCGAGTCCGTAATAGTCGGCCAGATGATTACAGAGGGATCGGAGGATTGCCTAAAGGAATATACGACGCGAGGCTGTAGCTACTAAGCGTATACGAAGAAGCCCTAACTAGGTAAGTGTGTCGACAGTCCGGAAGGCTACACATGGAATGGAAGTTAATTTCTTACAAATTGCGACAGGTTTCTCTATCTTATACAGTAGGTACATTCAATATTAGATTTAAGGGAAAATACACTGACTACAGTACATCTTATGAACTCGACTATCAGTCAGAGCTCCAGGCCTAACTCACCGAGGGAAGAATAGAGGATAAAAAAATCAAATTGCATGATCCTCGTATACTGCACGGAGTACCTAGGCGGGATCGATGGACTTAAGGCCACGGCCCCGCGCACGAGCTTATCTCCGAGCTGACGGAGAGGCCAGCACATGTGGTGCTGTTGTGCGTCCAGCGACTCCAGCCTTGTTGTTTACGATACGTAGGTAGAACTACTGACCACTAGGTGTATACGGTTGTGGGTTGCTTTCTGACGAGTCTGACTTCTGACGTCTGATGTCTGACGTCTGACCGTGAGATTCAGGGAGAATTAGAAAATTGAAGATAGCGCACGTTTAGAAATCAGGCACACTTTCCTCAGAACTTAGATGGACAGGAATACCAAGAGATGAGCCACCGCCCTGCAGGCGTACTGGCCTAAAACGGTACATACGTTACGAGAATACGAAACTACCGCCCGCAGTGGCTTGTGATGTGTAATCGGAAGTGTGTAATTTATAATCGACGATCAGGTTCCAGAATTCAAGTCTGAATGTACAGTAATCCATCCCGAATCCACAACCCACAATTTCGTCACCCACCGGTGGACCACAAGACATAATGCTCGATGACAGATGACGGGGCATGAATCATTCTGGAAGCCGCATTAGTCAGGTGGAGCACATTCTGGTCGGCACTTAGCTCCGGCGTTGCACCCTCGATGGTGGACACACGGTACCATTGAGTAGCTAACCGCTGGGTAGTATGGGATCTAGAGTTGGGATCTGGGCTTAAGATTTGGATCAGGGTCTTGGGGCCTTGAGGAAAAGCGTGATATTATGCATTCTTGCACGGGGTTGGACGGGAGAGGATCTTGAAATACTCCACATACAATGCGCCGACGCAGATATAGGGAGAAGAGAGATCATTGACAGGTATCCAATGGATTCATCGAGATTTAAGACACACGAAGAGAAGATCAAACGCCGCGATACCCCCTTTTAACCCAAACTCCAGTTGAAAAGAGACCAGAACCAGAACCAGAACCAGAACCACCCTCCGAGCCCAACACTGTACAAGATGATTAGGATCGCAATCACTCTGAAGTCCAATCCACCCAAGAAAGAAGAAAAGAGTGTCACAAGGGATAATAGCCTCACACCCAGAAAAGAGAAACAAAGAGAACATGTATAGTATACATGCATCACGTCATACGGCGTTAAAGTGAAAGATGAAGAGCTGCTGCCATTCTCCAAGCAGATGCAGAGATAACCCTGCAAAGCTTTAGCTCCTTGCCCTAGATCGAAGTAATCTCCGTCGGATTCGGATTCAAAAACTCCTTGAAATCATCGTAATCAGAGGGCATGCAGTTCATGGGCATCTGGCGATGAAACATGGGCGAGGGAATCGGGTCCTCAAAGTTGAAATTCGTATAATCCGTCGAACTCATCAACTCCATCTCGTCAAACGGATTGAATCCCCCATTATTCCCCGGCCACTGCGGTGCGCCCTGCAACGCGAGCGGGTTCACAACACCCTGCATGGACAACGCATATTGCGACTGCGGCGTGGGCGCAGTGGTCATCGGAGTAGGCTCGACCTTGATCTGTTGCTGCATAGGCGCTGCTCGGCTGCTGGGACTGTAGGTTGGTGGTGTTGGAGGCATGGTCTGCTGCGAGTGCGAGGAGAAGGCATCTGAGGAGAAACGGGAGTGGGCGATGGGGCTATGGGGGCTGTGGCTGTCTGATGCTGAACCGTCGGTGGAATCCTGGCGGGTCATGCCGTTGCGCCAGAGCTCGTGCTGCATTACTTCGGGGTTCTCTTCGAAACGCTCGCCCTTGGAGTGGTCCAGGGCTCCGAGGCGGGTGAGGAGGTCATGGGTGAGTGGGTGGCCGTTGGGCTCGGTCTTGAGGAGGTCGCCGGGCCAGCCTTCGCCTTCTACGCTGCGGCGGTATAGTTCTTGGAGGCCGTGGACGAGCCATGCTTGTTGCTGTTCGAGCATCTCAACGTATCTGGAGGGGAAGGGATTGGTTAGCTATATGGGATTCTTGATTTGGGTTTTTTTGTTGTTGCCATATGCTCACCCCTTGGGGTACACTTTATCATGAGCCTTCTTTCGTTCCCCGAAGACACAGATGGCATTGTCTGCTCGGCAGCGCGAGCATGGGCTGCTTCCATCGCACTTGGGCCGGTCAGTTCTGGCTGTTTACCCCGCCGTGTGCTCGGCGCATTGTCGTATTACATACCTTGGACTTCTTTAAGCGACAGCGGTCGCAGGCTTTGCATACGCGCTTGCGGACATTATCTGAGTGCGAGTGATCGGACGATGGTGTTGATTGTCGGGCAGCCATGGTGTATGTGTGGAGGAAAGGTTCGAGAAAAGTCGGAGCAACAGAGTATATGAATGAAAAAATATGGAGTATGATGAATAGAACGATCCAGACGAGGAAGTGTGAAAAGTGGTGACTGGCTTTCTCGTTTGTGGTGTCGAGCTATACTTCCAAATCCGGCCAGAAGAGCAGCAAATGATCGACGTCAACCAGTCAATGATCTAATGACGATGTCGAGGGAGGGGCCATCCAACGAAAATTGACTTTGGTAACAGGGTGGTAGACAAGGTTTGAGAACAGAGTGAAGTAATAATAAAGGATCGTCCTTGTCCGCTGGTCATATACTAGTCATCTGCGATCGGTTATCGTAGTCGGGGGAGGTAGTCGTCAGTTGGTACTTGGGTAGAGGGTTGGAGATGCAAAGGCTGATCGGAGAACGTCCCTGAAGGAGGGGAGAGGGCCCTTTTTTAGACTTCTTTCGATTTGAATAACGAGAATCCGAAAAGGAAATAAAGAATAATCTCGTTTTAAATATTATTTTTTAGGATTTGTGATTTCTGATTTCTTTTCCTAGGCTGGCTGTTCGAGGGATTTTGTCGAAACGGTCCATACCAGATTCGTACCGGCGTTACGGGATTTCTTACAGCCTGAGCCAGGAGCGAAGAGCATAATCTTACATAAGGTACCGCTAACTGGTTAACTAACTAACCTGTCAGTTCACTAACTAGTTACCTATTCATAACACATAACTAATCCACAGTAAAGCAGGCACATTCAAAGCCGCTCACGAAAGAAACCGATCGGATCGAATCAGAGAATATGAGAGTGTGCAGAAACCCCACTCGAGATAATCACAAGGCCCAGGTTTTTTTTTCATCTTTTTTTTTTTTTTTTTGGTTTTCGCTGTTCCGTTTTTCTTTCCTTCTCTCCTGATTACTCTATCGACGCGGGTGGAGTCTGGATGACTCGGCATTTCGCTATTACCAGAGAGTTCGCTAGCTCGGAGGACGGAGCTTCCATCGGTCCTCGGAGACTTTGAACGGCCCTGACGTATATCCGGCAGGACTGTAGTTCCGGCAAGATGAGTCCGGATTTTTCGAATCCTTTATCGGATACTGGCTCCATATTACTTCATAAGGTAGATTCTTCGAACACTAAAAGTTCCTCCGACAAGGCTCGAACGCTATCCCTCATAACTACTCCGAGGTAGATAGTAATGGTTCATAAGAGCTTACTCAAAATCCGGGAACAAGACAGGGTCGATATTGACCTTGATCGATCGTGCCATCGATGCAGGCATGATCGACTCATCTTTGATACTCAGCATAACTTTCAAGAATTATCCCAGGTCTGGATCTTGTACAGAGTATAATTCGTGCCATGTGGCCGTGGATGGCTCGAAACCCATGCTCGGGAGTCTTGGCACAGTGCATAATAATCAGTGCATAACCAGTGCATCATTCGGCAAGGGCCTGCCGACTGGAGGCAATGCGAAAACCAAGCACTAGTAACGACTGACACGCTTCGAACAGCATTTGCCTTCTTCAGACCTTCATATTCCGTGCATGCTAGCTACATCAGGATGTATTCATGAGATCCTGATGACATCGTGTCCCATCACTCACGTGCAGACGCCAACTCGGTCTTCGGATAGGTTCTCGGGCGCAGGATATCCATACACAACTTGAAACTCTGAATGGAGGAAGAACACAAAGGAACGAAGGAAGCAAGATTAAACCAAGGAGGGTCACCAATGGTGTTGATCGACATCTAGTCGGTCGGCGTCTCAACAGGCCGATTGCCCTGATCAGATGCTGACATCAACAGCGAGAAGAGGTTCCTCCGTAGTCCGTACTCCGTACTCCGTGGGCTTTCATGCACGTCCCTCTCCATAGGGTTTAACGGCCGTAACGCATTCGCCGTATCCGTATCACCGTATCCCCCGGTGTTTAGAACTGAGAGCTGCCCAGTTGGCTGGCTGTCGATATTGTTAGCCTTCATCATGATGAGCTATTGGCGTGTTGAAACAACTTACCCCTATCTGTTTGGTATGATTTATACGTGTTTTAAAGTTCGTCAACTTAGGTAACTACCTATCTTCCTGAGACTAGATAATATAGTATATATCTGGTGTACCTCGACGATCATTACAAAATTACATTACCCCCATTCTCGCCCATCACGTTAAGCACTCACTACTGCACCATTTCGCATCTCCTCGCCATAACGTTATGTTGAACACCTACCAATCCCCAGTCAATGACCTAACACCGAAAGGCTAGCTTCCTGATTCACATCCAGCATTGACAAATTCGTCCATCCAGCGCCGATCGTGCATCCATTCGGCGGCTCAGCCAATCCAATTCCCAGCAGCCTCTAGAAAACCCCAATAATTCATGGACTCTGCTACAGTACTTCTCAGAAGTTCAAACACGCCCATGTGCTGACCAGGAACTTTCGTCGCTTACCACAGAATGAATAATGGTTAATAAGAGCTCAGTGATTCATCACCCGCTAACCGAATCCAATAAGCACCGCTAAACGCCCTACACCCACTGGCCCGCCGCAAGTGGTGCAGTAATCAAAATTCCCCACGCCCACGCCCGCAACCTTACCAAAGTCCATGACGTGACCACTGAACTCCCAATTTCCAACCATCTTGATTGGTCCTCGCGCACTCGTTTTCGGGTTTCTCGCTCTTAACTCGGGCTTTTCGGTTTTCGTATGCTTAGTCTGGGGTGAGAAGGTAGTTACCGTGCATACTGTAATACCCTACTACATACACATTGCTGTAGCCTCCAGCCTGTATGCCTTATGGGCCATGGGGCGCGTGGTGTGAGTGTGGCTTACTGTTCTACTCCAATTGCAGACTACAGTGTGATCGACTGTACGGGTTCGTGGCGCGTGGAGGGCCCGCTAGGTGATAAGCTTCCCCTCGTTGGGGAAATACGGAGTTCAGTTTAATCCGTTTCATTATCTGATTTCCGGCGGATGATCGTCAATTGAGGGGAGTGGGTAAGGCGGAAAAGAGATGACTCTGATCAGCGGCAGTGTTTTAAGCTGCGCTGATCTGCCATGTTGAATATGTATGGAATACGGAGGGGTAGTTTAGAAGGGATCTCTCGATTGCTTCTGGTGATCCGTTGCAAGGAGGGGCATATACCGTGACCCTGTAGATACGAGATATACTCCATAACCGAACGCCATGCCATGTACTCGGCATCGATTTCGACACTTGATACGAGTCGAGTTAACTGACTAGCTCCGAACGTGGTGTATGTGCTTATTCCAAATTGAGTGTATGTGCTTATTCCAAATTGAGGGCTCTCGTTAAAGCTTCGCGATTGTTCGAGGCTGAAACTCTGAATGGATGAAGTATAGTCTACAAACGTGATCTAGTATAGTAGGTGTTACTTTTTGCGTATCTCGCTAGAACTACGACTTTAACGATTGCTGTTCCTTTGGGTAGAATAATGCGTCTCCGGAATTACAGCAGTCTTACTGCACTGTCTCGACTCATCCTATCGTACCATTGAATTCGATTCACAAACAATGACCTCATCGTACGCCTTAAATCTAAAACTGATTACCCAACTAGGCAGAACTGCCTGAACGGGCTGGCTCCCGAATGCTGGGGCGCAGTAGGACGGTGGACCACGAAGTATATCAGTCAATCGGTGAAAGTAAGTTACAGACCTGCGATAGAGCAGTTCGGGTACGATCCAGACTCCTCGAATTCTTGAGGCACCGTCATTTCGCTTGGCAATCGGCCTGTTCAGTGGAGGGGCGTTGAAATGTGACAATTGCCCAGGCATTGGCAGTGGCGGTGGCATTGGCGAGTTCTACTTGGATCAACTTTCCACTACCCAACGCACTAACCGTGTCGTGTGGAGGTGACTGTCTTGCACATCTAGGTCTGCTCGTCTGTCAACCGCCATGCCCGGAACGCTGCCGCTTAACCATGGGCAGGATCATCCCCGGCCCAGGTCTCGATTAAGGCCTGATACTTTGTTGGCTGAACTCGACGTGTTGTTCCGGCGTCATTGATCTCCGCTTCCAAGTCAACCATGTTTTGAGTCGGATGAAGGGAGGAAGATCGACGTTAGAAACGAATGAGGTAGGTAAATTCTCGATTACAGAGTAATAGAATTGTATTGACAATGATATAGTAGGCAGGGTAAATGCACTGAAGAAAATCAGAGGCAAGAGCAAGAGCAGCATTGGGTATATGAAGCAAAAGAAAATACGCGACGTATCTACCATCTTACACGCTGTCAACATCCCCGGCAGCAGCACAGCCGTCGGAGCAGGCAGCCCCGTGGTCCAATCTCCTCCTCGTCCTTGCCTGCCTCTTTTTCATCCCTCCCAGCCCGTGAAGTCCGTTGTTTGCAAATCCCAGCCGATTTCGCGGGCCCACTCGAGCTGCGGCTAAAGCCCAGACCGAAGAATCGACGGCGCTGGGCTCGACCATCGCGCGCACTTCTGACGCTGGCATCAGCCGTTGTCGGCGGCAAGGCCGTCGTATGCATGGACTGCCCCGCGCGCGAGGGTGGGCGACGAGCCGGCGCGTTGCCCTGCTGTTGATAGACACGGCGTGCTTCCACGACGCGACGAACCAGCACTGAGGAACCTATTAGCACTGACCACAGCACACTTCTAATCGCCGGGGTACCGATTGTAGAAAGAACGTACGGGCAAACGTCTCCTCAATATTCACCATCTCGCGGGCACTCGTCTCCATAAACCCACAGCCATGCTTGCGCGCATACTCCAATCCCTCGCGGGCTGGAACTGCACGCCCATCCTTCAAGTCGCACTTGTTGCCCGCCACAATCTTCAGTGGCGGCGGCAACCCGACTTGCTCATCCGTGTTCATACCCTTATTCTTCAGCTCCTTGCGCAATCGCTCATTATCCTCCACGCGCTGCTCGGCTTCCAAGTCAATCATTTCCATGAAATAGTCGAGCGTATGCAGGCTAGATGGGTTCGTGATATCGTAGACTAGCAGAAAAGCGTCGGATTTGATGGTCGATGCCGTCCATAGTCCGCGGTATTCTTCTTGTCCGGCGGTGTCGGTTATTGAAAGAAAGTATGGTAGTCCGTCGACGGTGCGGGTCACCGAGTATGAGTCCTCTGGGATGCAGCGTATTAGGCTAGACGTGATTGCAATTGCAATTGAGATTGCGACTCAAAAAAGGGCTTTGGTCGCAGTCGCAATTGCGCCTAGGGAGGGTCAAGTACCGATGGTTGGGTCATATCTGAGCGAACGAGGGTCAGCAACTTGTCTACTCAGGGTCTCAAATCATTGATAAGAGGAAGGAAGCGTTACTCATGAATCCATTGACTACGGACCAGCCGCAAGGTGATGGATGATTTGCCTAACACGCGATCCGATCAGATCTCGATCGCACGTTTCTCACCCCCAACGACATCAAATCATATGCGAGTCATGATGCCGGCAGAAGTAAGAAGATTGAAGAAGGTTCCAGGAACGTACCACAGCCGCCGTCACCGCAGATTGTAATCGAGATCTTGTCTGCCATCCAGCGTGGCCGACCACGCGCGGTCGGTAGGGGAGGCGGTCGGGAAAGAAGAAGTATATACGCAGATACCGCTACCTCACACAAGGAACGACACGGGACAATCCCGGAAGTGTTGGACGAGGGAGACACAAGAAAAGAAGAAAGTACCAAAAGGAGTGGGAACAATGGCGTGGAGATCGCCAGTCTGGGAAAAGGCAGAGAAGGGAGGGAGATTTGAGGTTGAGATGAAAGAGAAGCTTTAGGGGTGGGGGGCGCGCGAAAAGTCGCGTGTGTACCAAAAACTGTCAGGCAACACTTCTTCGCTTCTGTCATTAAACCTATTCCTCCTCTCCTTCTTAATCTTCTTGATGGTCTCTTCATCTGCTATCGCGACATTGTGTCTGTTCAACAAAAGAGACTTCACCCCCCCCC
>JAXQJV010000998.1:0-11189 GCA_037042255.1 Penicillium sp. PG106-07D
AATGCTGCTTTAGCTTCTGGTACTGATATTGAGTTTTGGTTGTTGTTGTTTGTCATGTTGATTACCTCACTTTTATTCCCGTCAGCAACCCCCACAATGGCCCATCTTAGAGGCTCGGTTAACCGAATGGCTGAAGAGGGCCCGTGAAAACGGCGTATCGCCGACGGGTGAAGCGATCTGCCAGAAGGGTCGCGAGATCTGGTCCCAAATCGAAGAATATGCTAATCGCCCTCCGCCTGCATTCAGCCAGGGCTGGCTGTCGAAATTCAGAAAGCGATTTGAAGCCAGTCTGACAAGGGGTCAACATGATGGTGTCCTGCCGGTGGCTCCTCGGAATCAGCGCAGAGAGCTGCAGGCACTGCGCCTTCTATCTGGGGAGTTCGAGGAAGAGAACGTCTATAATTTGGATGAGACTGGTCTGTTGTGGCGCAGAGCCCCATTCGATACCTTGGTCAGCCCCCCAAATGAGCTCAAAAAAGACCGAGCGCGAATCTGCTTGATGGTATGTAGCAACTCCACGGGAGCCGATCGGATTCCGCTGTGGGTGGTTGGCCACAAAGAGATGCCCGAGGCTCTTCGCGGTGTCAATCTGAAAGCTATGGACTGTGAATGGCGCCATAATCAGCAAGCCTGGGTGGACGTGCAAATCATGTCAGAATGGCTGACCATGTTTTACGAGCATGTCGGCTCGCGGCGAGTTATCCTACTGATAGACAGCAAACCTGCCCACCAAGCTGCAATGGAAACCACACCGCCACCAGGAAACGTGCACATTCAGTTCTTTCCAGAACTCAGTCCAGATACGCACCAGCCTTTGCGTCTCGGAGTAACTCAGCATCTCAAACATCATTATCGCAAGCAATGGCTTGGATATATGGTGGCAAGCTTCGAGTCTGGCCAGAGCGCGGTGGAGATGATTAGTCTTTATCACAGCCTCTGCTGGATCACCCGCAACTGGCGACACGACGTCACGAACGCTACGATATACAAGGCGTTCCGCAAGAGCCCCTTGATCCAGCCGCAAGCTGACTACCTCACCGCGCCAAAGCTGCCTGACATGACCGAGCTCTATGACAAGGCTATTCGGTTCAATCACAGTGGTATTTCCACGAAGCGTCTTGAAGAGTGGCTGAACCCAGTGGAAGAAGGATTTGCCGAGCAGTTTGATGAGGCGCTTCTACGGGACCCGAACTTGGACACGTCCATTCTTGACGAATCGGTCAACCCACTCCCGCCGTACGAGTTGATTCCTTCTGCAGCAGATGCTATTGCGGGCATTCAAACAGCCATTCGCTACATGCTCAATCAGCCTTCAACTACTGCGAATGACATTTTGTACCTGGAAACTATGGAGAAAATTCTGGAACGAAAGGTTAGGAATCAGTTCCATCAGCGGCAATATCAATCGCCAACCCAGCCATCTACTCAATCTACATCTCACCGACCTGTTCGGCCTCCTGCAACACCACTCGCCCAGTCATCTGATTGAACACTCACCCATCCGCTCCACAACCGACTAGACCACCATCGCAGCCGTATTCTCAACCATATTGGACCCGTCAAGCCAGCAACCCAAGCACCACTGCCGCCCCCCGGGCCAGCGTTCACTTCGAGCGCTCGCTCAACAATCCTCTCACTCCTCCTTGCAAACACCAACCCAGCAACCCGTCTGAGCACCACACATGTACCATCACTACCGGAATGATACCTCCATCCAGTCACCCACAGTAGGATCGACACAATCACCAATATCAGCGTTGTGACTATCACGGGCAAGTATCCACCCTGCAAACCAGACGTCAATTCTTATAACATCCGACAATAATCGGGAGAATCAATGCCTGAAATGATGAGGTGGGATCTGTCATTCAACCAGCCACGTGCACCTTCGGAGGAGGGGTCGTATCAGCCATCGGAGGACGGGCAATACTCAGATGAGGATATGGGGACGTAATGCGATGGTTAGATGCTGGTGCCACAGTGTTGAGTATGTCAAGTTTTGACTGTGGAATACTCAAGGCCCCTCTATTATTGCTTCGATATGTTAGCTTGTATAAGCTATAATCACTACTTTACCCCGACGGAACCCTGCAAAGCATGACTACGGGTTGGCGGTTAGTCCTATAGTGTGACTGGCTATGTTGCCTCGGTCCAGAAGAAATAGGTCACATTGATCGGCGCTGTGATTTAAGTAAACAAAATTTAGAGGCGGTGGCCAACATCGCAAAAACTAGAGTACAGTAACGACTACCCGACAGTATAAGCCAGGGCTGCCAACAAAAGAATGTAAGGGACGACAGGCTCGTGAGCAGATGTATTAGAGACAAGCTTTGGGCACACAACGACGGCTGGAAAATTGATTCAATATACGCGACATCGCCTAGTCCACCTTTTCAGCTGCACCTCCTGATAGAGGTCTCAACTCTTCGAATGAATACACTTCAAAGCTTTCGCAAGACACTCGGAATGACCGTCCAGACTTAGAAGCCGGTAGGACGACTACTAGGGGCACTGAAGGAAGACGCGTCACCAGGGCCACCACCCATACCACCACTACTCTCATTCTCAACACCTCCCTGCTCAGTATAGTATGCAGCCGGAGTAACGCTAGTGTCCTCAGTGCTATCAACGCCAACAGAGATCCACGCGAAGATACCGTCCGAGATGTCGTCGCCGAGCAGAACGTATTCCATGAACGGGTCGATGGTCTCAGCCTCCTCGGACAAAATGCTGTCTTCGGCATTCGTGGTCAGATCCTGCGTGTTGGTGGAGTAGGGATAGGTCTTTTCGACCTTGGTGATTAGGTCTTGGTCGAAGAAGAGTTGGCCGACGTGCGAGGTTGTGGAGGAGTAGAGGCCGCTTATGGTGTTGTTTTTGAGAACTGTGGTTTCGTTGGCAGGGTGGGTTAAGACTGCATGAGTTATTGATTAGAGATTGAAACTGGTGGATACACGACGTGCCCGAAGCGTGTTCTCGTGATGATACGCACCGTGAATGTGGGTAGCACGGCCGGTGTAGTGGCCGGGGAAGATGGACTCGAACTGGACAATACCCTCGTCGTTACTGGGCTGGATACCACGGAGGAAAGTTGCATCCAAATTGGTGGTATCGGAAGAGTCGCCGTTGCCGCTGGCTTGAATCCCAGAGTAGACACCCTGTAATGGCAAAGGACGTTAAAATCATGGATTTTTTTTTCCTTCGAAGTTACCATAACCCAAGCACTTAGATGACTTACAGTTGCATTGCAGTGCCAGAGATCGGTGTAGACATCAGGCAGAGGCTCACAAGTGTTGGTGTCGATGAGCTGGATGTCCATGAACAGAGGAACACCATCCTGACCCTCGACAATGTTATAGCGGATTAGCTCGCCGCTCACGTCTGAGATCTATTAGCCAACTCATTCGAATATGAACCGAAGACGAACTTACAGTAAGGCCCCTGGGTGACATCAGGAGCCAGAATGCAGGTGGCCTCAGAACTGAACAGGACAGAGGCATCAGTCGAGGGAGTAACGCCGGTCAAGTTGGATGCGTGAGAGGTGCTCAATGCCGCGTCCAAATCGCGAGCCTTAATAAAATGGGCGTCTGAGTTGAATTGTCAATTTATTGTACGTCAAATGACGCCGAAATAGTTCATGTATCGGGTTATCACGATGGTCCTACCGGTGCTCAGACCGCGGCGGCGGCGAATATGCTTAACAGCGTTCTGACGACGAGCGACATTCTTGGCCTCGATACCACGAGCCTTCAGCTTGGAGGCGCACTGGGAGAGACTGCGTGAATGAAGAGGAGCATTGCGCATAAAGTGATGGCGCTCCGCAGCCTCGGCCTTGTGGTCGTGGCCGGGGTGGGCAGCAGCAATTGAGGCCAGGCCGAAGAGGCTGGCCACTACGGCAGAAGCGAGCTGAACCATGGTTGATACACAGGATTTGAAATGAAGAACTTTGGAAACAGAAGATGCTGATCTGATAATTTCCACATGGACTTGTGGCGAAGATTTCATGCCTTTATACCACGATATCGTGGCTAGCCATGGTCAAAATACATGCCCCACCGTATAGTCTTGAGATAGCCCAGCATGCACCAGGGCTGACCCAATGCCCTGGGCTTCGGACTGAACCACGCCGCTGACAAAGTTGATAGAGCAGCATCGCCAATGTCCTGAAAATCAGAGGCCCCTAGTTTCTCATCTAAGCATGATGGCGAAACCCTGGAAGCCATATCCAGGCCCGCAGCGGAGCAACCGCCGCCCCCGGGTCTTGAGGGCATAGCACAACCGGTCGACTCCGGTTCCAGTCAATGTCTAATGCGTAGGAGATGATTGGCTTCGGTGCTTGGCGCATGGTGCGATTCCCGTTCCCTGATGTCCGACCCTGGTACAGAGGCACTTCTGCGACGTTCTGAAGGCATCGAGACGTCGCCAAGAAGTCGCAAACAAGCTCCAACAACCATATGATCCACACGAGGAAATAAATACGAGACTGAGCGGGGCCATATGTAGATAATAGCGCCCGGTAAGTGGAGATTGGCTGGGTGGATCTGCGCCGATGACGAGTCGCTCATGGAGCCAAGTCTGCGGTTCTGCTCAACTCTTTCGCTGCCCACCTGAAGCTGAAGAACTTGGAGGTGGTCCAATTTACGACCAAGCTGATGGAATAGGTGGAGCGAGAAATGGATGGCGGTAAAGTGTGACGCAGACGACGTGCAACGCACAGGGGCCTCTAATATGGCCCTCCGTCCGTTGCGTACTCGTCACGGATGGCATCAAGGATCCAAGGACACATTGGTAATGGTGATTCTGTATTGGCTGATCATTAGAATGCGCGTCGATCATTACCGCATAGCTCTCCGCACGAAAGCTGCATCACCAGGATCAAGCTCGTCGGTCCCTGATTGCGTCTTGGGCTCAACGTACTCAGCGTACGTGTGCGTTCTTGGCGTTCCGGTCATCGACAATTTTCCGTGGTACACGAGAGGGAGACCTCGGCGAGACAAAGGAGGCATGAGTAGTATTCGTAATCGCTGTTCCAAGGTGAAGGCCGGAGGTATGCGCAGATGACATCGTGGTGAAACTTCTAGGCGCAGTGAGGTCGTCGTAAATTGTGGCGCATGTGGGAAGTTGGTTGCCAAGAAATCTTTATTCAACGCGTCCAAGGGCTTGGCGAGGCTTGGGCGGAGATTCCGTGGCGGGGAAACGCAAGGCAACGGTTTGTGTTGCAAATTTCTCCAGGAAGCACGCAGCGTCTCAGGCTGTTGAATATCTTCTCACAAATTTCGGTATCATGAAGCTGTTGCCTTACAATCTAACACATAGAAACTCCTCTTTCAATAAGAGTGGAGATTAATTTACAACTAAAGTGAAGATCATGGTAATTGGAGACGACAAAGAGATGCTGCCGCCAAAGAACATCGGCTCCAACTCTATACCTGTGCCTGCCATGCAGCGCGTTTGCGGTAGATATCGCGACGGAAGACCTGCTTCAAATCCGCTATCAACTGGCCATCCACCGGTAACGCAGCTTGGACAGCGCCAAGGCCGCAAAGATCATTCTTTCGATCGATAAACCAAGCAAAGGTGAGACCACCGCCCCAGGTGAGTGTTCGGTCACCATACCAACCATCCACATCCTGGAGCATGAGCAGACCACTCAAGCCATAGCCAGCTTTCATCTCAGGTTCGACGCCGACCCGGAAGTATACCCCCATGGGACTCTTAAGGGCAGCGCGGTGACTCTCCGTTGCCTCGGGGCTGAGGTGATGTTCGAACATGTCATCGACAGTGGCAGGCTTGAGCAGTTTCCCGTCATTTGCCAATAGCGAGCGCAGGATCTTGATATAATCCTCCCCCGGTAGGAAGAGGCCATGGCCACCAAAGTCACCCCGCGTACGCAAATTCATCTCCCCACCACCTCCTAGCACAGCCCGTCCTAATCCTTCGGGATCGTTAGGGTTCAAGTCGACCATACGGGCTCGCAGGTCTTCACGAGTCACTGGAAAGAATTGTCCGTCTTTGATGCCGAGAGGATCGAAGATGCGGTGCTGTATATGGTCCCCGAGCGTGAGCCCCGTAACCCGTTCGACGATTTTGCCAGCCCAGTCGAGTCCGGGGCCGTACAGCCAGCCTTCTCCGGGCTGGAAGCCAAGCGGATAATTGAACAGCTCTTCAACGGATCGACGGCCCGCCTTATCAGGGGCGGAAAACTTCTCGCGCCACTTGGCGACAGAGGGGTTCATGAAGTGATAGACCAAACCCGAGCTATGGGTGAGAAGCATCTCTAGCGTAATTGGGCGCGTCGCAGGCTCAAGAATAGGCGTTTCGCCATCTTCAGAGAACCCGGTGAGGACCTCTTTGTTGGCCAGTTCAGGTGCGACAGTCGAGAGGTCGCCCTGCAGTGTCAAGAGGCCATCCTCGACACATTGAAGCGCTGCGATGGTGGCAATTAATTTGGTTGCAGATGCAAGGAACAAGACATCGTCCAGTTGCTGTGCTTTTTTCTCGCCCGAAAGGAGGGTGCGTTCACCGAGCGTCTTGTTATAGACAAAACGGCCCTCGGCATCGGTCGCACAGATCACCGCGCCGTTGATCTTCCCCTCATCGATGGCGGCTTGGAAGTTGGTCTCGATGTCGCTGGCCATGGTTCAAGGGAACAAGCAACGTAAGGAGATCTTGCAATGCTCAGATTATTGTCGCCGCTCCAGGTATCTCGTGTGAAGTGTGACTTCTTTGAGTGATAGACGACGTTGTTCTTTGATGCAACCTCATCCGTCGTGGGGCAGTCAGATCGGAACATGGTTTCTCCTCTGTGTTGATGCGGTGTTTTATTTTAGCCCCATCTACGACAAGCGTCGCTCCATCGCCCCAGTCCACTCAATGGACTCCATATGGAGGCAGACGAAGAGGGTGAATGCTGATGTCAGAAAGACCCCGTGCTCTAACCTATGGTCTTGTTTTCAGTCTACGGGCCCAGCGATCCTTTGTACTTGGAATTGCATTCAGGGGGAGTACCTGCAGGCTTGACTGTCTCTCTTAAACTTTTGATTCAAAGACCTAAGCAGCTTTCAACCCACCAGGATCGCCTGTCCATCCATCGCCCCACTAAAAATGTACAACAGAGGCCTCCTTGGCCAGATTTCGCCGTCTGCACCCCACGCATCTACTCCCCGTGTGACTTGCTGTTATGGCGCCTCTAAGAGGACCATGGTCAGCAATCTTCAAGACATGCTCTGCTTGGTACGCCAGAAAAATATGGCTCAAAGAGGGTTGGGTGTCGTGTGAGAGACGGGAATTTCCAAGATAGACATAGAGGGAGAGGGACTATCCATGACATGATGCATGTCTAATGAAGTATAGTGGCTCTGGAATGATTACAATATTGCATTATACCAATTGAGTCGGCTCTATCGACTTTAGCTCCATCAGCTAGGTTTCGGCAGTTTTCTCGTAAGGAAAAAGAATTCAGGTCCCTATGATGGAAAGCTTCCAGTTGAGAAGCATTTATGAAGGAGCTCCGAGGTAGAAATTTGACATATTGTGGAGTTATTGCGAAGAGATGCGTTTTTCGCAAGAAAATCCAGAATTTTGATATATCCATTCAGCCTCAAGTGATTTCATCAACCAGGAAGCGTCATCCCACGTACCATGCTGACGTTCGACCTTTCGGTCCTCTTCCGGGATATCGGAATACCAATGCGTATTTGATGTCGTGAACACCTGGTTGCGCGAGCTGGGCGAAGCTGTGGCATCAATCTTGCTCCTCGCGAGCCTTTCCAACCCATTTGGTACGCAGTCCTCGGTGAAGTAGAACAGTGACGACAAAATAAGTCGGTGGCACCTTGTGAGTGCGTTCGCGTCCGCTGCAAATTAAAAGTCTTCGATGATCTGGTAGGGTAGTTCATTGTGAAGCGAGGCGCGCCCACTGATCGAGCGAGAATCCAGCCAACCCGCGAAGTGTCAATGGAGTTGAGGACATCGAACCCCTGGATCTTGGCAAGTATCTTCCTCAGCTCTCAACAATGGACCAGTGTATGAATCATTTCTAACGACCCCGGCCAGAGGGAGCGACCTCAGATGCCCGCGTTTCACAACGAATAAGTGGATGAGGTAGGATTTTCCTGTACCTGCTTTTCCAGTGAGATCCGAACCAGAATGGCGATTTTGCATCCTCCTTCCGAAAGATTGGGGAGCATCTTGTCGACTGCAGACTTCGTAGTGGGCCAACGAAGTCTCCGGCGTTTAGCGGGAAAGGTCAACCATCAGCTCGTACACATCCCTTTACTAACGATTCAGGGTTATTGGAGCACTATTCCCTCGGGCAATGTGGAAATTTTCCGAGCCCATTAGTGGATTCCCAATGCGTATTCGATAGCTGCAAGTGGGAGGCGTGAGGAAAAGGAGTCAAGTTCCATGCTGTCACGGGAAAACTAGTTTAACATTGCGAAGATAGGCGAAAGGAAAACAGGAACCTCAAACACAAGGGTAGTGCAATTACTCACATTTGATCGAGTCAGCGTAAACAAAGTCATGACCGACCTACCAGCGCGAAGTCGAACAGTCCCATGTCGATAGGTGTAGATGCCAAAATCCATGTAAAGCTTTCGCACATCCAAAGCCTAGAGCTTTAATCCATGAATTCCTGGAGCGTCAGGATACTCGGCCATGACCCATTGTAGCCCCGGCCCTCGGCCAACAAAGTTAAGCAAATAATGACCGACGTATCGAGAAGTCAAATTCCCTCATCCCCTGAAAAGGAGGTATATACTCGTTGGCCGCACACATGATTTGAATTTTGGATGCCTCGCCAAGCCACTGCGTTGGCTTCCTGCTTGCGCACGGACTGGGGATACGCCAAATCGGGTCGCTTGGTGCCCGTCTGCTAGGCCCACAGATATGGCAGATGATGCAGACGATGATACCATTATGTGTGTCTCGCAACTTCTCCTTCGATTCATTTGCTGTGTGATGAGCTCCTCGCCATAACCGATGATCTGCGTGTTTTTCTCGAAATTTCAGCCATCTCTCCAGCTGTAGGTGCACGCAGACTGCCCTGCTGAGAGGTGGGTAGTGGATAAAGACACTTCAAGGCGCGAATGGGCTGAAGAAAAAAGTACGCCCCAAGCCCTGGATGTATTGGAAGACGTTGGGACTTCTGCATGCCTGATGTGGAGGCTTTGTCGCGCCCAGACTGATGATGTGCCCGGGAGCTTGGCAACGGAGGCACTGCCCGGCAAAACAAGGTGGTGTCCGGGCAACGTATATAAGGGATCGAGTGCGGATAGATCAAGAAGCAGGTCTCTGTACCGGCGAGTGTCATGGACATTTTGTGCAAGCACCTGCAGGGTTGAAGGTAGGGCTGATCGCCGCGCAGACCTATCTGAGTGATGGATCCATGCAAAACCACGACCCGGCAAATACAAGAGAGGTAAAAGTACGACCTCATGCACGCATTTCCGTCGCTTGTCTTTCTGTATCGGCTCTCATTCCCTGGAGGACACGGGGATGATACTGGTCGACAGAGAGAAAACCATGTATAAGCCAGGGCATGTTGAATGGATTCTAGGTACTTTCAGAACCCAAATGACAATGCGTGGCCGTAGTCAAAGGGCTTGAGGAATATTGAGTTCAAGGAAACAGACCCATATGAAGCAAAAAATGCAGGAAATTGGAAGTTGGAAGCTGTAAGCTCTAAAAAAGGATAAAGGAGTGTGAATTTGGCGTAACCAAATCACCTAGCTTTACCTGGGAATCACCGGCAATGCTGGAGCTTTGGAGGTGAAAGTTCCCTTTGACATTGGTGGAGAGTTCCTTGAAGGAAAGGGTTTGACAAAATTTCTTGACTAATGGAGAGAGCTTATCTTGCATTCTAATTTTCGTCATGAGACCTCTCTACACCACCGAACTCAATCTGTTTTTGGGGTCAAGGCCCGCGGGAATATTCCGAACTTGCAATTGAATACAGTCGCGATTCAATGACGAGCTACAGATAGATGATTTACGATATGGAAGATACAGAGCCCTGAAAAATGTTCAAAAAGTATTGAGAAAAAAATCAATTATAAATAGAGATACATCCACATTAAACGGTAACAGGCATAAACACGTAAACGCATAAACACCCCTGGTATTCGCTAAACAATCGGACCAGCCTGCACGAAGCAAAGAGGTATCAAGGGCGCAGCACGATCCAATCTCCAAAGATGCAACGTACCAGCACCAGATAGCAAGACGACATCAGAGCCAAGCCCCCGCTTCTTCCCAATTGCTTTAAAACGGTTTTGAAAATTTGACAGGAATAGTAAAGCAAGGAGCTTTGGACTCTTGAATAAATCGCGTCCGGCACACTTAGACCTCGACCTGGGTGACGGTGGCCTCGTTGGCGACCTTGTCGTCGTAGTTGACACCCATCTCCTCGGCGAAGGTGGAGTGGGGCTTCCAGCCAGCGGAGGTGCGGGGGGTAGTCTCCTCCATCATCTTGTCGACCTGCTCGAGGGTAAGACCCTTGGTCTCGGGGATGAGGAAGTAGGTGTAGACGAAGGCGCAGGTGCAGAGGGAGCCCCAGATGAAGAAGACCTTGGCGCCGAGGTTGCCCTGGTCGGGGTCGACCATGTAAGGGGTGATAACGGCGATGATGCAGTTCCACAGCCAGTTAGAGGCGGTGGAGAGGGCAACACCGCGGGAACGGATGGGCAGGGGGAAGATCTCGCCGATGACGACCCAGGCACCGGGGCCCCAAGTGCTGGCGAAGAAGAAGATGTAGATGCAGATGAAGGCGATCATGGCGGAGACGGCGTGGGGGTTGCTGCCGTCGGTGACACCGATGATGGCGACGAGGAACTGGCAGACAATCATGCCGAGAGCGCCCCAGAGGAGGAGGGGACGACGGCCGACCTTCTCAATGGCATAGAAGGAGATGGGGGTGGAGCAGACGTTGACAATGGTGGTGATCATGCTCAACAGGAAGGGGTTCTGGATTGTGCCGAGCTGCTTGAAGAAAGTGGTACCGAAGTAGAAGACGAAGTTGACACCGGTCCACTGCTGCATCATCTGGAGGGAGGTACCGAGGACGGTGCGGCGGACGTTGGAGTTGGGGTGGAAGATGCTGCCACGGAAGCAGTTGATCCAGGACTCGAAGTAGCCGCTGTTGGGGATGACGGAGATCTCGTACTGGTAGTTGGCCTCGATCTCGTTCAGCT
>JAXQJV010000999.1:0-12133 GCA_037042255.1 Penicillium sp. PG106-07D
CCACCAGTTCGTGTAGTTTCCGGTCTCGTCGTAGTGCCGACCGGTGGAATCAAATGCTGCAGCTGGTCAGTGATGCTAGTACATGGAAGGAAACATAGGTCTTGAACTTGATAGGGGTTGACGTACCATGGGAGAGCTCATGGCCACTGACGGCACCGAAGGCACCATAAGCCAAATACAAGGGGGCAGCAGGGCCATAGAACGCCGGTGGTTGCATGATCCCCGCTGGGAAGACGATCTCATTCCCTGGAGGGTTATAGTAGGCATTCACAGTGGGCGCAGTCATATCCCACTCATCGCGGTTGGTTGGCTTCCCTAATTTTGACCACTGTTCCAGGAGATCGAACTTTGCGACAGCAAGCTCGTTCTCGAAGAACTTGTCGTTGGACACATCCAGATTGTGGTAATACTTCTCCACACTGTGTGCATCCAGCACATTCGGACTCTTGGTCGGGTACCCAATCTTCTGCACAATGTTCTCGACCTTCTTGATACCCAGCTTGCGCACGTCAGGTGACATCCAAGGCGTCTGAGTCAGGGTGAAAATGAATCGTTCCTTGATATCAGACACGACTTGGTCGCCCAACTTCTTCGATTCTTCTGAGAACGAGTCAAGAATGTAGAATCGACTCAAGCTCCATCCGAGACCTTGGTCCATGCGCCTGAGGCACTTGCGCCATCTCTCTTCGGTTGCTTGTGGATCCTTGCCTTGGAGCTTGTTGTTAAATTGACGGAGAGGGGTAATGGTCTCATCTTCAATGATACCTGAGTAGGCCTGGATGAGCTTCCACTGCAAGAAGAACGACACCGTCTCACGGGAAGCATCGTTCAGAATATCAGACAAAGCCTTCATGTAGGATGGTGATCCCACAATTAAGCGGTCACTCTTATAGTCGTGCGGTGCCAGTTCCGTGATAATGTCTGCGAAGGATATCTGAGGGACCAAGGATTCGGTTTCCTTGATACTGAGCGGGTTGTAGTATCTGGTGACGTCCTCTTGAGTTGCAGTGTCTGGGGTAACGTCCGCAAGCTTCTTCTCCAAGGTAACTATATGTTCGGCGATCTTGTCATTTCCCCCAAATCGTCCGATAACCTGCTTCAAGACCTGGGTGTATTCGGCCACAGTCTCGGTATTGTTATAGTACTCCCTTGCAGGGAGTCCGATCTCTCGGGGAGGGAATAAAAAGACCACCACATTGTCAGGATCCCGATCATCAGGCTAAATACATCAGCCAATGTTGCATGTAGACCAACCCTGGTCCGTGTGCATGAAATGGGAGACTTACGGACACGCCCGAAGATACTAAAGCATCGACGCCTGACTGCATGAGGAACAGAATTGCCTTGGTCAAATGGTCTTTTGCGCCAGAGACAAGTTCACTGCTCGCAGGGTAGACGTTTTGCAGCTCCCCCAGCAGATCAGCCAGGGGCTTGGTACCACGGTTTCTGATCGCAGACTCGTTCAAGCAAGCATCATATCCAGCCTTGAGTTTTTTAAAATTGTTCGCATCAATCTGCTCAGGGGGCTCTGAACGCTCTAGTATATGGCGCAGTCGGGTTTGAGAATTTTCTGCCATGATGGTTCCAGCGAAGATTGAGCCCTGGTCGGCTCGCATATCATGTCGCTCCCGCCATCCACCGCAAACAAACTGGTCGAAGTCTGTGCAGGGGTCAACGTCCTTGTATTGGGGGTCCAGGTTATAGAGTATCTCCGACGCTGCATGAATGCATTCCGGTGTCTGGCAGATGGCTGGGCGTGACTCCGCGTGCGGGGAAGAGGGTTCGGTGGGTTCGGTTTGCGTTCCTGATAAATGCTATTCAATATATCATCTTATCCTCGGTGGACTTGTGCATCATTACCAGAGAAGCCTCGGAGAATGGCCCAAAGAGCAAGACCCATGCAGCTAATCGTCGCGAGCCTCTTCGCCATGCAGAGGCGAGCTCTTTGTTTACAGCAGCGACGCGCCGTTGGCGCGCTTTGCACAAAGACATTGTTCTCAAACCCATCCTCCTCGCTCAAAAGCCCTTCTTCTTGCTCAATCTCCACACTGCTGAGATATACCGCTCCATCCTTAAGGTCGTCCCTAGATTGGTAGTTAGTGAATGTCTCCTCATCGGATTGAAGTGATTAGGTCAACGAACTTGTGGAATGGCTGGGCCATAATTATGGATAAGCGCCTGACAAACCGTCAAGACAGAAAGCGAAATGTGAATATAGTCCCTGGTTGTCGATTGGTATCCGTGGTTGTCGGTTGCAAGAGGATGGGTGCCTTCTCCGCACGGGTTGAGGGGATGAATGTCGTCACCTGCCCGCCCTATCGATGAGTCAGCCGTTGTTTGGGACATCGCCCGTTTGGGAAGGACCGACACGGCTACACAACTACCATGGACCTTGCGGTTCGCAGATATGACTGGTTCAGAGGCTGTATCACAATTTTCTGAGCTACCTCAGAAGCAGTGGAAGAGTAACAGACAGGAACTCATCACCGTGAGTGACCCCGGGATCCTGCGGAAGGCATCCCAAATTCATGCAAGTTTCTTGAGACAATGGAGAGTGGACTAATTGGAAAGGTGGAAATGAAGGGGCTGCTTGCTGGAACTCTTTGGTGGTAGTTACCGTAAGTGTTCGGGATTTATGCTTCTCAACCTCTTTATCAACACCCTCCCTGACCTCGGAGATATGTCCTGGCCCAGAGAACTATATAGATGTCACGGAGCCGTTGGAAGCCAGGATATCTCATTTGTCCTGCACTCTACCCGTCCATATAGGTACACATGAGTATACCATATATTACAATGGATGGGTGAATTCACTGTACCTATCTAGGTACATAGCAACAAATTCGGCGGTCAACAGTAGCATCGAAGCGCCAGCTTTGCCATCGCTTTGCCGAACGAGGGACATGAGCTTCGAGATGATGAATAATGAACGACGCTCCCCGGCGAGTCGCAACGATGTCCACGGGTGTACCATGGATGCCGTGCAACCGGAGCCGTTCATATCTACCAACATTGGCCGTACTGGAGCAACCTTGATCCATCATGAGGATAGCAAGTCGCGGATGAATGCTAAAAGTCTTTCGCTGTGGTGTCAAGGCTAGTTGGGTTTTCAGCCTTTAACAATATCTTGTGGCAGTCCATGATAAGGTACATAGCTCTATTTCTCATTGCACATCTCATTGGATAAAATATTTTACACACCTCATTGATGTACCTTAGAATGAGAGATGGTTCACCTCCATAGACCCCAAATACATGGTCCCCCAGTATTAAGGTTACATAGTGCTGCCAAGCCGACAAGAATACATTCAACACAGCATTATAGGTTGTGTGATAGGTACTCAAATGACTTGGCGGAAATCTCAACTTGAGGCCAAGGACAGGAGAACTGTTGATCACCAGTTCTGCAAATAGCACAATAGGTTCTTTCTGGAAGGGAGACACCGAAAACGGCTACAGAATCCATATCCGCCATAACCTACACGGGCAAACGAAGAAGCCGCGCCAAATGGCAGACCTGATCCATTACCTCAGAGCTCTACACTAAGTGACAAGTCAGAAATTCTACCTACACAAGAGAGCGAGCACCTATTTCGGCACCTAATTTAACGAATGTTTCTAACCCCAGCATCAGCGACTCGGGAAGGTTCCATGCCCAACATCCAATCTAAAGATAGAAACAAACGGCCACGAGTGTTGCTTAGACTTTGAATAAAAAAATTATCCGAGAACCACCGTCTCCTGGAAAAGCGACAGCTTCACAGCTTGCCAGGGGTAGAAGTCCCAAGTCGGGCGTCATCCGCCGGAGCAAATCCCGAAGACCCGCATGCTTCCCCTGACGGCTGAAGACCAGGGTCTGTGTCGCTGTCAAATGTTGATCGACAAGGTTTAATTTGCTAAGTTCCACTGAACAACCGTTTGCGACTTTTGCTCATTGAACTTACTTTTCCCAACGGTGATGGCTTTACAAGTTACAGGTCTACTCTTGCCCCTCAAATCGCCTTAAGAGTACTTGCGATATTTCCATTGTCTGGACTTGCTCTCTTCGGTCTATTTTCACGCCCACGATGAGGACCGCCAGAGCCCTCTACATATCATAGTAACATAGTGTCCACTGGAAATGTGGTAAATAAACTTAAGTTAGTTAGTTTTCTTTTTGCACCTCGACGTATTTGGGAGTGAGGACCGAAATCAACGACTGGTGATCGCCGCTGATTTAAGATTACGCATCGAACAATCCTCTTGTTTTGGGCTCTCCTCACCCAACGTGACCCATATGAGTAGATGCATCTCCTGGTATTCGGTGTAAAGGTGTTGGGTAGCGAATCAGATGCGAAGCTTTCATTTCTGCAGAATGCTATTGGGAGCTTGAACCAGGTTTCAAGCGGGCGCTAAAGATGAACTAAGGGCAGGACTCGTCACTTTGGGGAACGGAGCCTACGGAGAACGGTAGAGCCTATAATCTTGGTGTAGATTAGTGGAACGTTCTCTTCCACGAATTCTCCATGTTTCCGGGCTGTATTTTTGTTCCTACAAACTTGTGTTTTTGATAAATTTCATATGGCCCTCACGAACGAATAAACTAATACATTGGCATTCATTTTTGAAGACACGTCTCACAGATCTGAGCTGCGCTTGGAGCAGACTATAATGTCCATGCTGCCCGGGTGAAGCAGATCGAGCAAATGTCTCCTAAATCTGGCCTGTATGTGGTAAGTCATGTACCTTGCCATTCTACGTCCCGCTGTCATATGCATTTCTTCCAAAGGAAATAACCTCCTGCGCTTCGTCAGCTCGAGCAATGCATAGGAGCTCTAATTCCAAACAAGGATTGTGCTCCATCGGAGACAGTCATGCTTCCCCAATCGGGGTGATAAGTAGTCGATTCAACCCGCATGGCCTTCTCAGTAGGGGAATCTATGTCAAAGCCTAGCATGCAATTATACGAAGTAGAGATCAGCCCCTGCATTAGGCTCATCACCGCGTGCATGCCTGCATGGCGGTTTGACCGCGAAGCTTGAAACCGGAAATGTTGAACCGAGGGGAAACCAGTCCTCTTTGGTGCATGCTTTTGATGGGTCGCGGACGTGGAGAACAGCCACGAGCGAACAGACCATATGATCAACAATCACGGGTACAGTGAATACCGAATCAGGAAGCCGCATGTGGGGTTGCACTTGAGATAAACACGTAGAGGGGCCATCCTTGGGATCAGGGAGGCCAGGGAGTTTCAGTGATAATTAGGACTCAAGTGTATTCTTCCGGATATCTCTCTGGCCGTTTTAAACGCGCCTCAGTCAATTTTTGATCGTAAATTGGACAAGGTCTATACTTAGCATGGATATCATGACTCGTTAGTGATTCAAGCCTCGTTCCATGTAGGCACGGGTTTGAACGGCCAAGGTGTACATCACTGATTTGAGTTATGATGATTTATATGATTTCCATTTGATGAAATATCATCCAAGTAACATGAAATCTTTNATGGGAGAATACCTCCAAATCCGGCATCTGACAATAAACAACCATTAGAACTGCATCAAGGCAGTATCATAGACTCTCCCCGCCTTTATATCCTCACTGAAATCCGATTCTTGCGATTCTCCGCCCATCGCAAGCACTCACGATACTTCTGCCTCTGGGGTTAGCGCCGAGTCTTATCCCGAGTGTTGTGGGTGGCCGTCTTCCCGACCCAGTGAAGGCTGCGGCTATCCCACCGGGCTGACACAGATCGCTTCCGCGCACCGCACCCGGGACTCGGTCCCTGCTGGTTTGGCGATTCCAACGATACAGAACAGAACTTGAGCACACCAAGGTTCATCATGGGCTCGTGTTTCAGCTCTGAGTCTACGGGGGATGCGGAACAGAAGAAGAGGAGCCAGATGATCGACCGGAAGCTCGAGGAAGATCAGCGACGGCTGCGTAGGGAATGCAAGATCCTTCTCCTGGGTATGTGGCCATCACCGCACGGTCTTTTCGTGCACATGACCGGTTGAGTTGACTCGCAATGGCAGGATCTGGCGAAAGTGGCAAGTCCACCATCGTCAAGCAGATGAAGATTATTCACCAAAATGGCTACACCGTAGAGGAGCTGGCTCTGTACCGGTTAACGGTGTACAAGAACTTGCTTGACTGTGCCCAAGCGCTAATTGATGCATACCACCATTTCTCCCTCGAACCGTCCAGTCAAAAGGTCAAGGACTACATGGCGCTCCTGGAAGAATACCATGTGGACCCGGATCCCAACACTCCGCTGGATGGGAAAATCGGCGACGCAGTCACTTACCTCTGGAATGATCCATGCACATCAACAGTCCTGGAACGGCAAAATGAATTCTACTTGATGGACTCTGCGCCATAGTAAGCTCCCGACAAGCCGTCTTTCCACCGGTCGCGAGAATTTGCCGTTGACCGTTGAACAGTTTCTTCGAGGAGGCCAAGCGAATAACAGCCCCAGATTACATCCCCAATGTGTCTGACGTTCTCCGAGCACGTACAAAGACGACTGGTATATACGAGACACGATTCACGATGGGCCAATTGAGCATACAGTATGCGCTTTGACCCCGTCCCCCGATGTTGTGGCTACTAACAGTTCTTGTAGCATGTTCGACGTCGGCGGGCAGCGCAGCGAGCGAAAGAAATGGATCCATTGCTTTGAAAACGTAACCTCCATCATCTTCTGCGTTGCATTGAGTGAATATGACCAGACGTTGTTGGAAGAGAGCAACCAGGTAAGGCTAAATCCTTTCTCCACTATCCCCGATCCATATGGAAAGCTGACGAAGTTATAGAACCGAATGATGGAGAGCTTGGTTCTGTTCGATTCTGTGGTCAACTCCAGATGGTTCATGCGCACGAGTATCATCCTTTTCCTCAACAAAGTCGACTTGTTCCGCCAAAAGCTACCCCGCTCTCCCTTGAGCAACTACTTCCCAGACTACTCGGGCGGCAACGACGTGAACCGCGCAGCTAAGTATCTTCTTTGGCGTTTCAATCAGGTGAACAGAGCACACCTGAATCTTTATCCTCAGTAAGTTTTTTTCCAGAGGCCATTGCGCCCCATGCCGAGGACGCCTCTAATCATGTTGTGTGTTTGTAGCCTTACCCAAGCAACCGACACTACCAACATCCGATTGGTCTTTGCAGCGGTCAAGGAAACCATTTTGCAGAACGCATTGAAGGATTCTGGTATTCTATGAGCTGCTGGCCACTCCTGAAACCAACCCGACACCCGCCTATATCCTCTCACCCACCTACCTCTCTACCCTCACGATACTACCCGAACACCTTCAGATATATTTATTCACTTCTTGCAATTTGTCCTTGGAATATTTGACACTCGTCTATGGACCTTTCCGCATACCTTTTACGATCAACCATACTTTCCTCGACAATCCAAACACTCGATTCTTCTTGCTGGACTAGCTGCTGGCGTTTATGGCGCTCATGTGATCCCTCCTTGTCGAATTATCTCCCAGGCGCTTGTTAGGTGATACCCCAGCCCTTCTTGGTATCTACAAGGGGATATTTGGTTCCTTTTTCCTTGTCACCCCGACTCCTCTGTTATGCCCTGAAATCCTGGGTAGTACTTGCACAACTACCTAGCCTGTATACGTTTCTCTTCTTTTTCTTTTCCTTTTTCGCCATGGCTTCCGCTCCAGCTTCAACTCGGGACGAGGAGTATCTTCAAACCTAAAAAGTTGCTGGGACTCCCACCCTAAGCCGCCTCGGCGAGAATCCCACGTCAGCTCTTGATCCTCAGCTTCTGTGTTCATGGCCGCCAGCATTTCCACATTTCCATTTTGTTCCCACAGCTCTTCTCCAATCTGTGTTCTCTCAGCCCTTCTTGTTTGATGCATATCACGGCGGATTTTCCTTTTGTGATCTGATCTTGGATCTATCTCGCCTGACCATGGTTGCTTTTGATGCTTCTACTTCTTTTCTTATTGTGATACTTTTCTCTCACCTTGGGCTCGCAACCTCAGCGATTTGATGCATGTGATACTTTATCTACCCGATCTACGTTATCCTCTCTTGTATTCGTCGAGGGTCTTTTCAGCGGCAAGTTGATGTAACTGCCTATTGATCCTGTGATATTTCGCTTGTTCTAGCATAGACCAGCAAGATTAAAAGGAGGGGGTTTAATTATCTCTGGCCGCGAGTCCGGGAAGTTGAGAGCATGCAGAGTCATTTTCTGGCACCCAAACATTCTAGCCTTGAGTAATCGACTAAAATACCAGCCATGCCGCCATCTTTCTCTTCTGGTTGCTCCTCATTTTCAACATGGAGCTCTCAATGCACCTGACATTTTACCCCACGCTGTTGAGCCCCGCTATGTCTGACACCGTGTCAGATGACCTCTACCGGTGAAGAATTCCACGACCAAGTGGGTGCAGTACCTTTCTACCCCAAACCTTACATTCCAATATTCTTGAGACATTCATAGCTCTTTTCTTTGTTTTCGGTGAGGGGAAGGAGGGGCATTGTGTTCATTGCATCTGTTGTCGTCAGTGGCTGACTCCTGCAGCCCGCGGCCCTGCGCTCCGGGCGGGCCGCCAACGAGGCCTTGCGGCAGTGTCGGTGGGCGAGTCGTGTGGGCTTAGCTTGGTAAGATACGTGGCCGGGCTCCTATTGTCCGGATAGCGTGATTAATGCTTGCAACTACCTTAGTTGTCATTGCGCAGTGGGTTGTTAACGATGGGGTGTGGATACCGGATCCACGGTTGGGGATTCATGCAGGGCAGGGTCCTTATGGGCGAAGATGATATTCCAAACGGTAAATACAGAGCATCAACATGCAAACATAAAAGCTCGTTCATAGATAGGTCTGGTTAAATTGACGGTAAGAGGGGTTTGAGTCGTGCCTTGAATGATGCCAGATACGCTAATCCCAATATGGTTACATTCGTATCAAGTATCTGTTCCGTGTTTGAATGGTAAACTGGCGAGACGTGTAAAGATGAGTAACGTGGTAGGTTTCATTTCAGATCTAAAACTGATGCTTCAAGTTGCCGGCCACCTACATACTCGTCCCTACTTGAGCACTAGCAAACAATCTAAGAAATAGCACGTGTGGTAAAATATACTGAAGTGTCTATAACTATTATACGTAAGAACCTCCATCTGCCGAGGTCCGAAGATCTCCAACATTCTCCTCAATAGCTCCCTGCTGTAGAAAAGCCACAGACATATGAGATTCTCACTCAATGAATATTCTACGACCTTCAAAAAGAGTGGGCATGTTTGACAGTCAAAATCAACCAGACAATTCCGTCAGAGATGTATGCATCGCAATGCCGCTGGCATCCCGAAAAGTATTGCCACCACCACCTTCGAATTGCCGCTGCAGTTCGACCACCACCTTCATGGCACTAACTCCTGTCTTGGACTTTTCCAACGCGGATTGAATATGCTCCAACCCTTTACCGAAAACGAATGGAGGTGGGAGGCACGTGGGAGGCACAGGACCTTCCCAGATTGCAACGCAAGCGTAACATAATCTTTCCAAACAGGCGTCACAACATCATTGACCGCAAATATCATACCAGCTCTGACATTGCAGCGAGATCGGTAGTGGGGGAGGCGGATGCACGCAAGCGAGGTGTCCTCCGCCCAGCTGCTCCAGACTCGTGATGTCGATGGCATAAATTTCGGAGGTAGATGTGGCACCGAAGATACCAATGAACTCGCTGCCGTTCTCGCGAACTGCTTCCACAATCTTCCCTGCAAACGAAGCATCCTTGTGATTGAAGACTCGAGCTGCTCCGCATCGCTTGCAAAAGTCAAAATCGTGCGCGCCAGAAATGGCGATGACGTGAATACCTGCCGCCGAGGCAATCTGGGTTGTCATCCAGCCAACAGAAGATGAGCCGCCGTATGACAAGTGTCTTGCCTGAGGGTGGCACATCGAAAAGCGAGGGGTATGAGAGGCCCAGGGCTGGTGTGGCAACACCCAGCATGGCCATACCGGGCGCTTTGAGGGAAAGCGCCAAGAAGCCGCCTCTAGTGCGAATGAAACGACGACACCGTCCGTGAAGGAGATTTGATCAGGGAGTATAGCCGCTTTGTCTGCAGGGATGACAGTGTACCGGGCGAAAGCGCCGTCCTGAGGGCGGCCACAAGTTAGATTGATGGCATGCTTGTTGGAAAGAGGTAGCACAAGGTTAGGATAATCCGATATCGAAAATTAATCCTTAAGCAACGCACCCAATAACACGGTCTCCTTCCTTGAACATTGCCACATCGTTTCCTACTTCATACACCTCACCGGCGCAATCGCACCCGAAAATGGCAGGCAATTGCTGGATGAAAACCCTGGAGCTTTGCATATGGCAGTCAAGAGGGTTGATGGCGATGACGGCATTCTTGACGACTAGTTCACCTGGGCCAGCGGTGGGCAGCGGGACTTCTCTCACCTGAAAAGCCGAACCCGGTTTGACGAGCCATGCAGCTTGGTTTTAGGAACTGACGTTTTGATAAAAAGAACAAGCGGAGAAAGATTTGACTAAGCTGGAATGCGACAAAACGAATGCAATGTCGATCAAGACGTTTAATCGATTTCTTTGATTGATCCTGAGTATGAAGCAGAGACTGCTGAGTTTATATGTGCTTTCGCATGTCTGATCACAGCCAAGGAGAAATTGAAGTTCCGAGTCAGAGTATGCAATGGATTCAAAGTAACATCATTATTTCAAAGCAGTTTGATAACTAAGTAAGGGCTTTTACCTAGCAAAGCATAAAAAAGTCAAGTTGCGTCGGGATTGTCTGAGGCCGAGACCAGAGACCATTTGAGAATATTACTGGCCATTTCCGCGTCCCATTCGGCCACGTTCGAGGATGAGACAACAGCACGGAACATTCGCTTTGAGCAAGCGATAAAATTCTATTCCGAATTCTGTGCCGGATTCGAAATACCGAATGATGAAAAGGATACTATGGCCACCGAGGCCTTTCTGGAAGCGATCGAAGCAGGAATACGAATTAGGGGCATATTCAACTGCGCACAATGGACTATGAGCCAAGAGACTACCAGGTCTATGGAGCAGGGCCAGGTCTATGGAGCAGGGATGAGGATGAGGGATCTTTAAGAAACCACAATGCACGGACTACGCTACTCAACCATATCCAGATGCTTCCGTATCGCATGACAGAGACATTCGGAAAACCAGTGATGGGCAAGATGCCCCCGCCATTCTACTTGCCATCCAAGCCTTGTCGAAATGCTGTATCAGCAGTTTTGAATCTGAGGATTTGTCAAGAGCATGGCGATGTATGGCCGGATGGCTGACCGAGACAACGGATCATTTCAACTGTCTGCTCTCGCTCGAAAACCCCGCCTCGCTGGTTGTGCTGGCTTATTGGGCCACCACGCTCGGAGAACGGGCTGAGAACTGTGGGATTTGGTTCATACAGGGCCTCTCCAGGATGATATTGTTACAGATTCGAGAGCAACTTTCTACCAGTGATGCGGCTTGGGCTTTTGTTCAACAGGTGACGGGGTAAGCGAGAAACTAGCAACTCAGACCCTTGGAGAATTGTCCATACTGAATTACTGATATTATATTGACAATGATACTGCATGAGCACGTATTATTACCGCGTACATACAATACCAGTATCTTCGTTCAAATCAATTCGGGGTTGGCGCATCATGATGATTAGGAGTTGAAAGACTGTCCATGTTGCTGTCAGCTGATATGGAAGGCGATAATAACTGGGCGCCAGTGTACCGTAGCTCGCTGGATAAGGTAGGTGGATCGTCCCATCGATCGAAGCGTCATATACCCGACCCGAACTGCTGGTTGTTGTGGGACCAGACGGAGTACCTCGCGATTTGATACCCGAGAGGACCGAGACAAGACCGAGCGCAACGTTTTAATCATAGAAATGTGATGAGAATAATGCCAGGGTTTTGGACTTCCGATGGATTTCCTATCCGAGTCACCTCGAGTCACCTCGTCAGTAAATTCTTGTCGGGTTGCTGGAGCTGCCGAGGGCAAAAGCAGGAAAGATGCTGGCGACGAGCCAATTGCGGAGGAGAGCGGGACCAGACTGACCAGTTTTGGATGAGAGTGCACGGACGCCGTTGGCTCGGACATTCTGGGGGGACAGCTAATGTACATGTAAATGT
>JAXQJV010001000.1:0-11112 GCA_037042255.1 Penicillium sp. PG106-07D
AGGTCCCGGGCACGACGATGGATCCCCGTTGGCCCTGGCAGCCTGGCAGGGCCGCAGGCTCGGCCCTGGTATGTCCCATGCCAGGATTTGGAGAGGAGGACTACCGCGAGGCCATGACAATGATCCAGTCTAGTCGCGTGTGTATTTTTGCCTCGAACAGCAATAGCCTGGGTTATTGTGCTAGATGCTACACAGCGATCCTCCGTATACTTTGTACCAAAGTTCAAGTTCTTCGTAGGAGGGGAAAAAACTGGAGAAAGGACCCGACCAGCAGAACCACCCGGCCACACCCGTTTTGTATCCTTTTTAGCCTTTTTGGGGGTTCACTGAGGGGGTGTGCTCGCTGCGGTGGATGCACTGGATGGGCTGGACTCGGCCCCGTTTTTTTATTTTACTTTTGGTCCGCGGATGGAGACAGGTTCTAACCGTTCTCCCCGTTCTCCTCACACGACTTCCCGTACTACTTCCGAGGGTAGCGCGGAGGATGGGAATGGCAATGGATGGGGATGACTCCATTGTTGGGTATTAGTGGAGAGGGTATAAACTAGACACTGACAGAGATTGGATGGGAAATCAACACGTCAGTATGTCCATACGGTATATACTGTGTTCCGACCAGAGCATGGACCGTTCGCGATTAACGACTAGAATAATCCCTACAGGGCCTAGCTTGATCTGGAGCTCTACGGTAGAAAACGTTCGCAAGTCCCGGACCTCCGGTTCTCTTCGTGCGTAGTTTGGTATTGACTTTCCGCGCACCCTCTTCTGGCGGTATGGCGTCCAGTTAGTAGGTCGGCTGCGCTTAGTTCGTTTTGCCCAGGGTTGGGCAGGGTCGGCCAGGGTGTACAGCGTTACAACCCATCCGGACTGCGCTCGGAGCAATAGGAAAGCTAACGAACAAGGAGGAAAGGGAAAAGTAACGAGGGACAGGGGGGTACATGATAATGGAAGAATGAAAGAATCAATCGAAATTGGGGGGGTGTTACAAATCAGACGGGATTAAACACAATCAGAGAAAATCGGGGTGGAGGACAAGAGGAATGTAATAATGGAAGAGAAGAAACGCGGATTCAACAGTCGGAGAACCATCGTTCGTCTCGGATCTCTTTCTTCCCTTTCATTTGCGCTCCGGGAGCGGCGGTTTCATTGATTCCTTTCGCTGGATATCAATTATGGATCAGCCCATCTTACTGGATGTCTAAGCAGGAGCTTTTGATGCAGCCAGGGATGATGAGACAAAGACGGATCGTTCTTCCGGAGATCAGCCCAAGTTTCTTTACGGTCTACACACTGCGGTCGTTGCCACGGGGTTAGGGTGATGGCACTGGCGGAGGAAAAGCAAATAGATTGCAGGCAAATCATGATCCTGAATCTAATTAATAATAATGAAGTGCTGGTAAACTAACTAGTTAGAAGAGGTAGACTGGAGTCACTAGACGACGATGGTTATTTGGATAGAACGAGTGGAAGAAACTAGTCTTCCCCTTAAAAAGACTGGTTAGATTGCTCCTGATACAGAACATTCTGAGCCTCCTTGGTAACGACTCTCACTATCTGAACTGGAGTTCTGGAGGACTACTTCCTTAAAATTCTTGATTAACCTGCTTCACAACCAAGCCGACTAGGACCGACCAGGACTCCGACAACGCCCTACACACTCGGTACCCGAAAAAAGAAAGCTAGTCCCCCTGTAATTTATCCAGGCTGGCGGTACTTTACAAGCACTTTGCACAGTGTACACTGTACCTGCGGTACCTCCCGTACCTGTTCGGTTCGGTTCTGTTTTTCTCGTACGAAATACCCTACACTACACTGACAAGACAACGGAGTTGCCCAGGGCCCCCGTCAGCTACGCTTCCTCCCCACTCTCCGCTTCGCCTTGCTCGCCCTCTCCTCATTCCTCATTCCTCTCTGCCTCTCTCTCTCGTTTCTCTCACACACTCCTTCTGCAAACCACCTTTGAGGATATCCTTCCTCGCCCCCAGATTCTCTCCTCTTTTAACACCTCTAAACCCATCTTTCACCTCCATTCCTCTCGCCACTCTCCGGCTCCCTCCCTCGGCTACTCGATCTGATGCCGCTGTTGCCTCACTTTCCCGTGCAGTTGGCCGCCTGACCTGCAGCTCTGACGCTGCTATCCGACCTTCTTCACTTACTCGATTTCTACGAATCTCCTCCCAGTTTCTCTTCCTGAGCAGTTTGGCTGGTGATTTCTCACCTCCTCACCATGACCGCTCTGGAAATCCCCGAGACCGGGCTCGCTCTCCGTCCCGGAGATCAGCCGGGTGACGCAGCCGCCAAACCGGCTCAGTTTATGCGGCTGAATCTCGCGCAAAACACCCTCGACGAACTCATCTCCAGCCTTCGATCAGATGATTCTACCGCCAAAGTCCGTCTCGGAAAACATCCTACCCTCCATTATGGCAACAAGACCCAATCCTTCCATGCCTACCCCGAGACTCACCGGTCCGAGATCTACCATACCTCCAATGACAAGCACAATCTCTACTTCACCGGTGTCCTCAGCCATAGTCTGGAAGTGGAAAAGGCTAGAGAAGCCACGGCCGCTACAGACCAGGCACTGGCAAATCTGGAGGAAAGCCTCAATGCCTTTGAGCGAGGCAAGGCCTCCAAGTCAACACACATGATTCAACATCCCGATGAATTAAAGGCTCTCCGAGCGAAAAACTCGGGGAGTGCGATGCATCGAAAGGATTTTTTCATTCGGAATGCAAACAACAGGTCTCTGACCTCAAGTCCGACCCTGGGAGCCCCCAATTCCCCTCTCCCGGGAATGACCCCGACCTCGGCGCCCTCCTCGCAGACCAAAAACAACGCTCGCCTCCAGGCCCTCAAAACCCCCCTCATCCACCTCCTCGCCATACGTCCCGTGTCGACCAAGTTCCTTGCCCGTCAAACCCGATCGACCATTGAGGAGTGCACCGCCCTGGTCCAGAAATACGGTGCCGAGAACCGGATCGCCCGCGAGAAATACGACTTGAAGGATAAGTTCTACAAGGACCTGGACGTGTGGGAATTTCCCTACCCGACCCAGGATGACCGACAGGCTGCGATTGACAAGGCAATCTCCGCTTTTGACCGCATGCGCATTTCTCGATCGGACAAGCTGTGGCAGGGGTTGCTGCCGAAGGATGAACGGGGCAAAGGGAAATGTCTGTCGAAACTCAATCTTCAGAGCGGACTGGCGGGTAAGAAGCCTGCCACGCCACGGATGGGCATGGACGGGGCCGATGATCGGAAGGATGGTGATACCACCGGCAACGAAACGGATCGCCCCAAGGCCGTCACGACTGCCGTTGTCATGAAGTCAGGTACTCCTGCGGCCAAGGCACGAGCGGAAAAGGAACCCGCGAAGCGACCTGCGAAGAACAAGAATACCAACAGTACTCTGACCGGCCGAATTACCAAGAAGACCGGCGGCAGACCCCCAGTCAAAGCTACAGCCGAGGGCAAGTACAAATCAGCCGAGTTTGTTCACGATTCGGATGAGTCTGATGACGAAATTCCCGATGCTCCATCACCCCCCGCCCCTGCACGAGCTCCATCTCCAGCTCCGGCTGCTGTTCGCCCCCCGGTCGACCGTCCGAAGCCAGCGAAAGCGACCACGGTCAAGAAGACAGCACAGCCCCTACCCAAGAAGTCGACCCCGGTTCCGACCAAGCCTCGCCAAAAGGAAGAGGTGTCTGCGGCTCCGACACCCAAGCTGCCCAAGGCCGAGGCACCTACTCCCAAAGTCGAGGCTACCAAGTCTGCGGCCAAACGACCTCCCTCCGCACGACCCTCTACTTCGCCTCAAAAGCCCTCCCCTCTGTCCTCTCCTCCGGCCAGTGCCTCCGATGCGACCGGTCGCAGTCGATCCGACAGTCACAACCAGTCTTCCAGCTCCTCGTCATCCTCCCCGCTCATCTCCCAACTTGGCCGGGCCAAGGCTGCGGGGGCAGTCTCCGCCCTTTCCAACTCCACGCGACCCGTCCATAGCACCAGCAAGGGAGCGCCCGCCGCCATCAATCCCTTGAAGCGCAAGGCGGAACCCGAGCGACCGGCAGCGTCCACCCCCATGGGCGCCCGCGCGACGACTGGCAGCAACGACCCCAAGCGACGCCGAGCGGTGAGTACCTCTAGTGGAGGTAGCACCGGCAGCGCGTCTCCACCCATGAGCCACAAGGTCGCTCAGCGGCGACTGTGGGACAAGTCTCAGAATTTCAAGAAATACTACGCCAAGTACCGCTCCTTGCATGAGTCCCTAGCGGCCCAGGCCAATCCCCGTCCGGAGCAGATCAAGAAACTGGAAGGCTGGCACGAGCGGCTGACGCAGCTGAAGAGTGAGATCTGGGAGGAAGATCGGAAACTGCGTGACGGCTCTTATTCGTAAGGGCATTTGATTTTTGCATCTCTTTTTTCCGCTGCTCATATCTTTGCATGGTGATGATGATGGTTTTTCTCTCACCCACTCTTTCCAGCGAAAACTGTACCTACATGGGGTTTCCAGCTACTCGTCGTTCGCGTTCGTCGCGGTACAATGACCTTGGGACACGTCCTTGAGCACTCAACAGATTGGAAACGCGGCATTTTATGGTTGTGACTTCTCATTTCTTTTTGATCTGCTTCAAATATTCCCTCCCCGTTTATTTTTATTTTGCATTTACCCCTGGAAAATATACGCGGCGATCTGTGTCATACATAGAGTTTTTTTTCATTTCTGCTATGACTGCGAGCAACCAGCACTCAAGCACCCATTATTGATAGTACACTTTCAATGAGTAATGCCAGTCAAGTCATTGTGTCATAGCATTTGTTTTTTCCTAGAATTTCCAGTTTGTAAATCCTGGCGAGTCTAGGAGTCTAGAAGTCAAGTCGGACAGCTTACCCCGGATCCGCGAAACGTCGAATCCTTGGTTCCGCGGCGCCGATGACCGGCCTAGACACTGCGATTGGCCCACAAAACACGTGGCATATCACGGGACCCAATATTGAAAGATTTCAGTACCGATACACTGTGCCAGTGTGACGCCCGTAATTCTTACAAAATTACGTCATCCACGTTGGCAACCGGCTATTCCGCAAGGAGACTAGCGCCTGGGAATTTGGGCAAGCCAGCGGAGATGAGAGGAGCTGGAAACAAGCAAGTCCAGCTATCCCCAATCCCTTACGATAACCCACCTTTCCCTATCTCCTGGTTCCACCTCAGCTTTTCCCAGAATTGGATACACGAACTGCCAGCAAAAGGAGGACCACGACAATGACGCCTCCTCCCCGCGGACGGGGTACCAGCCAGCGCAGCCCGACCGTCCTGGTAAGCCCAAGCTGTTGCCCGCCATCCCCCTTCAGCAAATGAGAAAAAAGCAATTGCGCTGCATTGCATGCTAGACCTTGCTGCAACTATATCACCTCCCAGTGCCAAATTGCCAATAGTGCAACAGTGCAACACACACTAAGACAAGGACACTATAGGTCACCGACTCCCGCGACCAACAACCTGCAGCCACCCCCCGGCGCCGCCGATCCCCTTCCACCCGCTTCATCACTGTCGACAACGTGCTCCAGTATGCTTCGGACGTGCCGTCCATGCAGCAGCGGCATCCACCGGCCATCTCGCGCTCTCGCCGCCTCGCCTCCGCCGCGGGCGGACTAATCGCCAGCACCGGTAGCAGCGCGGCCGCGGCAGCCGCCAGCGCAACCACCAAGGGCGGGCGACTTGCAGCGCAGCCGCGTCTACCTCCGCGGACGACCAAGGTCAGCGAGAAACTTGTGCTGCTGCCCGATACCGGCGGGGTCGGGGAGCCGGATGACGGCGAGGAGGAGGACGAGGAGGGCTCAGGCCGGGACGAGCTGGATCTCGTGGATGAGGAGCTTGTGCTGCGGTTGGCGAAAGAGAAGCATCTCGACCCCGTTGTGGTGAGGCATCGGTTGCTGGCGCAGAAGAGGCTTGGCGGCGATTTTGGGGTTGATAATGAGAGTGCGCCATTGTTGGCGGAGGAGGAGGCGCTGAGGAAGAGGCGTGTTGCGCCGGAAAGGGCGAAGAGTTATGCGGAGCGGTTACCTAAGGCAAGGCGGACGGAGAAGTTGGCTCGGGTTACGGCTTATTGTACGGCGCAGGCGTATAAGATGGGCGCCGTGGCGGCGTTTGTGAAGGAGGCGCATGGGGCAAGGACGAAGCTTTATGATGATTGTTTGTATACGGCGTATCATTTGCCGTTGTTGCCGGGTCATGAGGGGTACAGGCTGCGCAGTAGTCCTGTGTTGAAGTTTCCTGGTGGCAGGTCGTTGCTTGATGAGGAGATTGAGCGGAATGAGCTGCGGGATCATCATGAGGATTATATGGGGGAGGTGGAGGATCACTCAGTTGTTGGGCATGGCCGACATGAGGATGAGCATAATGCGGAAGCTTCGCCGGGGGGTGAGGATGGCCATGGGAGACGGGAGCATCGGGAGGGATATCTTGATCCGATCTCTGAGGAGGATGCTCGGATACAAGAAGACCATGAGAATGCGACGAGTACCGACGATCACAGCACGACGCCCAGCACGACACACTCAGAAGTGCAACAGTCGCAAGAAAGTCCCGAGCCACCGCCACGACGCCGTCGTCACAGCTCTGATGATGGACATGCTCTATTGAGGGACCGTCCCTCCCCTCCATTACAGCCTGCAACCTCTCCCAAGCCCGAAGCACCAGCCCGGACTCTGTACAATGTCGCCGAAATGTTCGTCTTTAGCTATGGCGTGGTCGTCTTCTGGAACTTCACGGAGCGACAGGAAAAAGATCTGCTGGCGGATCTGGCGTTTGCGACGTCTTCAGCCACAGGAACGCCTATCCCGCTGGCGACTATGCCTCTTCACGAAGAGGATTTCGAGACCGAAGAGTTTCACTTTGAGTACTCAACGGAGATTTCGAGGCCTCGCGTGTTTAATGATATGATCACGCTCCGCAGCGGTGACCATATGATCAAGCTTGCTATCAGCCATGGCATTTCCCAAAGTACGAAGCTGTGCTTCTTTGAAGAAGTGATGGCTCGCCAGATGGCCGATGCAAAGGACGTTCCGCGCCGACTGGCCATGACTGGAAAGCTGGGCATGAAGCGTGAAGAAGTCTTCCGTATTCTGGGTCGCCTTTTCAAGAGCCGAGTCGAGGTCAATCTATGTAAGTTGCAAAAGGCGTCTACCAATAGCCAGCACTACCAATAGCCAGCACTACCAATAGCCAGCAGATACGCTTTGCTAACTACTCTCACCTACAGCATCAAACATGCTCGATGTCCCAAACTTTTTCTGGGAGAGCGAGCCAAACTTGTATCCGCTCTACATCGCCGTGCGCGAATACCTCGAGATCAAGCCGCGTATCCAAGTACTCAACGAGCGCTGCCGTGTCTTCCTCGATCTAGCAGAGATCCTCTCCGACTCGATTGCTGATAATCGCACTTCTCGTAAGACTTTCTTCCCATCCGAGGCATCCTTTTCTCACTCCTTTCATGCTAATTCTTTCCCCAAGACCAAACATGGATCATCATCGTCCTCATCGTCATCTCCATCCTAGTCACAATCTCCGAGGTCTTCCTGCGCTTCGGCCTTTTGCACGCCCGTGAAGGCGCCGCGGCTAGTCCTGCGGCTATGATTGCTCGCGCCATGGGCCGCGCCCCTCATGCTTCACCCTCGGGTTTGTCGTACACTACCGCCAATGCTCCGCCGGGTTGTATCTGCCCGTCTATCCCGTCGGCAGGTGGTTCGGATATGGGCTTGGGTGGGTCTAAGGGGTTGGAGCTTTGATAGAACTTCTCGACAAGCAACCAGTATATATGACAGATATGGTGTTACTGGCGCTTAGACTGGATATGGTTTGGACAAGGGACAAAAGTGTATATTCTCTTTGCCCATGCTTTCTTGCTATCCTGACTCTGCGCTTCTATTTTGAAACATTTAATACGGACTCTAGCACTTTGTGTAGGGCATGAAGCCTCGCCTACTTGAGTAGTTGACATAAACCTCACTTCATCATATCTAAACGTCCCCCACCAACTCACGAATAACCTCCTCAATCCTCGGCCACGCACTTGCCCGCGCAAGGACCTGCAACAACCAATTGCCCACTCCATCCCTCCCCGTCACACAAACCATATTCCGCATAACATTCGGGCCCAACGGCGCCGGACCCGCAGTATTGATATACGTCGGCCGACAAGGCCCTCCACCTACACCTGTCTCATCCCCATCCTCCTCTTTACCCCTATCCTCGTCTAGATCATCCGTCCTCGCCGCTGAAAAATCCAATTCAAAAAACCTTGCCCGCTGCCAATTCGTACATAGCACCGAAATCTGCCCTGGCACCCCCACAAGCGGCAGATACCCCGTTTCCGCGAGCGCTTTCTTCCTTAGCGCCGTCATGGCGTGGACTTGCCCCGGGGCACCTTGTTTGCCTAGTGAGCGCCGCAGGCGCAGGGCGATATTGCTGATGGGATTTTGTGTGAGGGTTGCTGCGTCTAGGGCCGTGCAGGCGTTCATTGTTGCGTTGCTGGTGTAGACGCCTGCGGCTGTGTCCGCGATGCCCAGTACGGCGCGAATGTCGAAGACGTTTGAGATTAGGATTGGGGTGGAGGGGGAGGGGTTTAGGGCTGTGATTAGGGTTTTGGAGAGGAGGGTGAGGAGGATGTCGCCGTCGCTGATGAAGATGTTGTCGTCGGACGAGGACGAGGAGGTAGCTGGGGACTGTGCTTTCAGTTCGTGCAGGGCCTTTTCCCGCATGCGTTCGACGAAACTATGCGGGATGGAGAGGATTCTGTCGTGCACGTCTGGGTACCAGTAGCTCTCCCACCAGGAGGTGAGTACGAAGAGACCCAGCTGGAAGCGAGAGAAGAGGGCTTTGGAAAGAACGTGTTGTTCTGGCGGGACGTCTTCCGTTTTCATTTCGATCGTATCTTCGTCGAAGCCCAGGAATGGGGGGACAGTATCTTCTGTGCCGGAGAGGACGGTGATCCAGGCTTGCAGGAAGTACCGTAGACCCATTGCGTCGAAGACGGTGTGTAGGAAGGTGACTGTTATCAGGGTTGTGTCTGTGAAGGTGACGACGTGGATGGCGAGTTGGGGGATGTCGGCGGAGAGGTAGTCGTCGATTTTACGGGGGGTGTTTTCGTGAATGGTTATCCCGTTGAAGTGGGACATGCATCCTAGGACGGAGATGTGGGTTGTTTCTAGGGTTGAGGGGATTTGGGAAGCTAGCGGATGCGACGAGATGGGTTGTTCATGGTGTGCGGTTGTGAAGATGATGCCTGGTCGGGTGCTGGTGTATTTTGATGGGAGGTGGTATTCTAGTTTTCCAGACTCCTGTCGATACACAAGGTTAGCATAGGTGGACTTAGTCTTGGGCGAGGGCTATTATTTTTTTACATTCAGGCGAAGCCGAGCTCCTAACTTCCTCCAGTCTCCGATTTCCAAGAGCCGGTTTACGGAGGCGTGGAGCTTTTTGGTGTCTAGGACTTCCTCGAAGCGCAGGGTCACGTTGAGGGATACTGCTCGTGTGTAGGGGACATCGTCCCAAAGGTGGAGTGGAATGACACGGTCACCACCCATGGTTGTTTGGGGCTTAGCAGATGCCATGGCGTGTGGTTTGTGTAGCGAAAAAGTCAATAGACTGATCCTATCACCTTTGATACTTGGACGCCAGCTGCTTTTAGACTAAAAGCGGCCATAGTCATCTGGCCGGCAATGACTACGAGCCGTGTCACTGAGTGAGATGCTTGATGGGTTACATCTGCTTACTCCAAGGATAAAAAACCAGGTTAGATAGGGCTAAATTGTCCATATTCTGCTCGTAAATCGGAGCGGGTGGAACGTTATTCTTTTGCCTACTTTGGGAGGTATGTCAGACGGAGCTGGCATTATGCATGGGAGTAAAATTGAAGAAGCTGGTAAGCCCTAGTGCTCTAGCCTCCGGCACAGGGTCATAGCTGGCCTATTTATCCGGCCGGGGTCTGTCGTTGCGCATGCTCAAACGGGAAATCAATTGCAGAGGGTAACCAAACTTCGGAGAGTCCAAGTGAACCTTTGTCTAGGGAGAAAATGAGATGGACAGCAATCATGAAGGAAATACAGCACTGAAAGGGTTCGTGGATTTTCACTCTCAATTGATGCGAAAGGCCTAACAAAATCACAGAGATGGCTCCATTGCTCCTCCTCAAGTAACAGCAACACCAGATCCGGAGAAAGACATCGAGGCCGACCAAAATGCCCATACCGCGGAAGATACATCAAATGAGAAACAAACAGAGACTTCGCCTCACGGAGCAGACACTGAAGTTTCACCAAACCACATCAATGGACCCCGATTATACATTCTCTCCGCTGCCTTCACGATGGCCGGTATAATGCTGGCCATTGATGGAAGCATCCTGTGTGAGTCGCCAACAGATGTGCTCACCTGTTCGAGCTCATTAACGCTAATCTCTACTGGACGATAGCAACGGCAGTGCCACGCATAACCAGCGAGTTCAACTCCATCGACGACATCGGCTGGTACGCCAGCGCCTACCTGCTGGCCCAAATGTCCCTCCAGCCTACCCTTGGCCGCGTATACATCTACTTTGAAGCAAAAACCATGTTTCTGCTCTCATTACTCGCCTTCGAAGTGGGCTCGGTCATCTGCGCCGTCGCGCCCAGTTCGCCTGTTCTTATTCTCGGGCGCTCCATAGCAGGAGCGGCGGCGGGGGGCATGTTGACGGGCAACTTGGCAATCTTTGGGCAGGTTGTTCCACTGCGGAACAGACCTCGAGGAATGGCCATTATGACCGGCATATACTCTATTGCGACACTCGCAGGACCAACTGTCGGCGGATTGCTCACCGACTCGCGATTGACTTGGCGTTTTTGCTTTTGGATTAACCTGCGTAAGTCATAAATCAGTTAGGCTAGAATGCCGGCTCGCAGAACTAACCTGGCAATAGCTTTCGGTTTCATTGCAGCGGTGATTGTTATCTTCATTCTGCATCGAAAGCCTGGGAAACTTTCCCAGTTGCGCTTGAAAGAGCTAAGCAGACACCTAGTTTTTCATTATGTTCAACCTTATCTATTATTTCTTTTATTTGTTCAAATGTAAATCCTATC
>JAXQJV010001001.1:0-11136 GCA_037042255.1 Penicillium sp. PG106-07D
AGCTCCAGCTCTATAGTTCGAAGAAAGCGACTAGAAAAGTATAAACCTCATCACATGAGGGAAAGAAGATTCTCCTGTACCTTGCGTTGTTGTGCATGGTCGGAGTCCATCGATGATCTCTGAGCTACAAGCTTGTATCCACTGGAGATAACTCATAAGCGCTCCATTCAAGCTTGAAACGCTCCAGCATCTCGCAACAGAAGTACAACCAACGCTGCGACTTGTCTGACGACCTGCAGCGCCACAGACGAAACCGATCGTACATCCCAGCTAATGTACTTCATGGGCCCCAGCTAGGTAGATCAGTAGGTAGCCGAAGGCATCAACCTCATTCTCAAGTTCTCAACTCTCTAATATTCTATTTCCCACGCGCATTCGCCTCCTTCATGCATGTCATACCTCGGCCCTCCCACTCTAAACTCCCCTCCAACCAGTGATCGCATCGACAAAGTCAACGACCCAGCGACTAACACTGCCCCAGCCTCCTACGAACTCCAGTAACCTCGCACAGACAATAGAGACACAGTGCACGACACCAAAACACGAATGAAAAGCATCGCCGCCATCTCCACCCACCTCATCGCTTCGCCACGGCCAACCTTTCCAAGACCACTAAGGACAGGGAATAATGCAAATCATCGCCCATCATCGCCTACCGCTGGCCCCGTTGTTGTCAGGCAATTGGGAGCCCCACATCAATGCTGACCCGAGGCCCCACGACCTGCCACCAGCGTGCAGTTAAGTTGTCAACCGTAGCTTGGAGCTGAGAACCGACCGGCCCTACATGGTCGCATCCGACTCGGGCCCAGTACGGCGCCGGTAGCAACAACGATCAACAAAAAGCGCATCGATGAGTTCAGACACAAAGGATCATTTCCACAAGCAGCAATTGAGTCACCACTTGCTGATTGATTTAATAGCTCTAGTTGTGATGGCCATCGGCAACAGCTCTTTGAACTATGCGCGGGATAGGTCGGCTCCCTAACGCCGAAAGCGAGAATTGAGCCCGTGTAAATGGAATCATCCATCTATTCATCTATACTATGTAAACACGTAGCAAAGACAAATGACTTCCTGCATATAGAAGTGTAGGTGGGCCAGGAAAGGCCTGGTTCGAAATGCAGAGACACAGAACCGGTATCAGGAAGCTGTTTGGACAGGACCTCGGGACGGTTGATTTCTGAAAATGAGGGATGGGGGCACCTGTTCGGTTCCATAGTGTCCAGATTCAGCCTTGCTCACACCCGACTACTGACTGGGATAGGTTGGGTTGAATTTTTATAAGGCACGTGCCCGCTCGACGTCAGGGCATATATTGAAGATATATAAACAAGAACATGTTCTCCTGTACGATGTGAGTGAACAGAGGGCTTGGCCGAGGGTTATTCAAAGGCATTAGGTATGTGAGAGTGTAACCAGAGACCAGAAGACGGAAGCTTGGTAGATGAATTTCAAGCAAGCGGGATGTCCCAAAGATGCTTGCAAGTCCCGAGGCAATCCAAATTAATCTGGTATAAACTGGTGGGCATAGCTTGCGATAGTGGATTCTTCAAAAGGCTGAGCTAAAGAAAAGCATCTTAGTATCGAGGGATTTTCGTGGAAGTCGTGGAAGCTCTTGCTATTCCAAATGCACTTTTTGCCCGAGCTCTGAATGCTATTCGTAGGCCAAGGCCGATTCCCTTGGCTCGCTTCAATTAATTTGACTTCCTAAGGGCCTTGTTCCATTTTTACCCACCTTTACGCACAGTATCCTCTCACTGGGAAAATAACTTGGCAGCAACCCTACAGATTAGAACTGACGCTAAGCTTGAGGTCGTTCGAGAGCAGGCTTGCTCTATATTCTAATGCCAAATTCATTCGCCTGGCAGAGCGGAGCCCCCTTGCCAGCCCAAGACTCCGAGTCACCAAAGGTCCATTGCCCATCTCGCACGATTCCATTTAAATGGGCTCTGTTCTCCGTTGCCAACTCGCGAGGAACAAGCGTCATGGAATGACATGAGATAAAACTTATCAGTTTCAGTTTTATACATGATCAACTACCTGTGGCACATGGTGGAAGCGAATTAGACTAGTGGGGCCAAGTAGCATATGTCGCCTCCAGACTGCAACAAAGATTCGCAACTTAGCAAGCTTGTCTTCCATTAACTTCTTGAGGGGCCATTTTCTAGGAGTTCGTGCTCCGCATCTTTTCTAAACAGAGTGTGATCTAGTTGGCGCCAAGGTTTCACTCGTCGCTTCCAAACAAGATTCTGTCAATGCGAAGTTGGAAGAAATACAATATCGCTTCCCGCTCTCCGTGCACTAGCCTGCGTCAACCGACACTTCTACACCATATTTGACCCATTTCTATATTGACGAAGGCACTGCTATAGCATGGGCGACTGAGCACGGAGTAATAGAGACCCTTCAAAAAGCCTTTAGTTACGGCGTCCAGATATCCACGGGGGAAATCTCCAATGGCGAGGCCCAGAGAGTCTGAAAACTACCCCGGGCCACTTATACAACTGCCCTCTACCTAAACTCCTATGTCTAGCTGTCCAGAATGTGCATATAGATATCACGGAGCTCTTTCTTGACAAAGTACGCAGCGTTGGCATGAGTGAGTTAGAGGACTTTTCCTTGTTTTGCCTTGCTGTGGTTCACGACCATCCGCATCTACTACGAACCTTGCTTAGCAGAGGTGCACGCCAAGCTAGGTGGAAGCTCATAGCCGCGCACAATCCGATCCAGATTGCAGCGTCCAGAGGGACGAAGGAAATAGTGCTTCTCTTACTCCACCATGGCCCTGAACTTGCCCGGCCACGTCCGTAGGTTCCAGCTGAAACAGGCCATAGGATCTGCACTTCGAGAAGACCACGAGCACATTCTGTCACCCCTCTTGGACACTGGGACTATCCTCAACTTTCACTTCCCCGTTGCCGGTGCATATACACCCCTGCCTTGGGCTGTAGACAACGGTGATGCTGAACTTGTCAATCCATTTCTGGATGGAGGCAAAGCCAACCCCAACTTTGGCGTTGGGAATAAGGACCATATAACCTTGCTAAAAGCGGTACGACAAAATTACGAGGAAATGGCGAGGATTTTCGTTGGCTTAACGTCACCAGTATACCGCACGCAGGCTCTGGCACTCCGCATGGAATACTGCGATGGGCGAATAGTTCAGGTCCTACTAGAGAATGGCACCTTGCCGGATTTCCAAGACGGTGATTATACCCCATCAATAAGTGTATTTGACCGGTGTAATTTTGGACCCTTGCAATATTAACTGTTACCGCCGATATTCTGAGCCGTCCGCCGTCGGCACACGAATCTGGCTAAACTACTGGTTACACATGGCGCCAATGTCAACGTCGAACACTCGGGATATGTCAATGGGCTGTCTGGATGGTCATAGAGGTCCACTAGCTTTGGCCATAAGATTAAGAGACCAGGAGACTGCGGATTTTCTGCGTGATCAAGGGCCAGGGCAGACGTTGGTAAAGAGGTTTTGGTGCACTTTGAGAATTGGTCATACAACGGGCCATCTGATAAGTAATCGCATTTGACCATGATCGAAGGGATTCTAAGTAGCATCCACGAGTACCTACGTACCGGATTTCCTATGCCACCTCTTGGCTTTCCCTTTCCGGATTGGTGCTCAGACCCTCGCCGCTTTTGCTCACTGAGTAGAACTGAGCACGTCTATGAGCGCCCTGATCTGGTCAGTGAGCATGATGTAAGCTCACTGATCTGCTCACTGATCAAGTCTGGCCCTCTCACCGAGGCTCTGATCTGCTCACTGAGCATAGCGCTGAGCAAGGCACCCCAATAAAACGCAACGTGCTAGCCCCATCCAAAGGAACCCTTGTACCTAGATTGCCCCCATGCGAAAAACTATGGGCATCAATAAACTGGCGTTTCATTTTGGTAGTTTTACTGGTATCCATTGCGCCTCGATGGAGGTTAATTGTCAATTATCCAATTAGTCAATCAATAGATCCGTATGCTCCTGGAAATCTTTGCCTATTGGTTACACGGTCTCCAGGATAGGCATGGAGAAAGTGCTAATCTTTGAGCAATTACGTGAATCCACAGGGAGATCGCAAGAATTACCCTGGGCAAAACTCTACTAGGAAAATAATATTCTGGATGTAATGGCGAAGCACCACTTCTCTCCACATTGAGCCCGCGCACGCACCGGAACGCGTCTTTGACCAACCGCCATCTACCCTTGGCCGAGAAAGCCCCAAAAGAGATTGCTCCTGGGAACACACTGGACAATTGATTAGGCTGCCCCAGCCGACGAACGCACTGGATAGTCCTGGGAGCTCATCAAGCTCCATACCATTCAGTGACGCCTGTAGGCTGTCTTCACAAATTCGCTCAGAATCATCATCATTTAGATTCAATTGGATTCCCAGGAACTCAAAACGTACAGTGGCAAGTACTCCTGATGATGTGACAGAGGCAGGAGGTGTTAGGTCTACTGAGAGTATCCCCCGAAGTGTGACATGAAATACCCAGTGCGATGAAACGCCGACCAGGTACGTGCATATTCCGTGTCAGGTCCCAGGAAGTCAAGGTTATTCAAAATTGTTCAGAGTGTCCCGGGAGCGTGATTTCCGACATCGCCATGGTTATCATTGGGCTGCATTCTAGGACCTGGGATATTATCCCAGATATAAAATGCCTTGTGATATGTTCATCGTCCTCTTCAAAACTTGATTCAATCCACGGGTATTCTTCTCTCCTTTCATTCTCCTCATTACTCGATATCGACCACACCAAACGACTTCTCCAAAACTTCAGAACTCGCTGTCATGGCCGACTGCGAACCATTAGGTTCTTGCAATCTTGAATCAATTATGGGCGATAATGAACTTTACGACCTTGAGAAATCTGATAAATAAAGTTCGAATGCAGACACCATTCGGATGAGTTCACCTGAATTTTGGGGCAGAGTAAATGCGGAGAATCCCAATGTTATACCGAACAGCCTTACACTGACGGAATCTACTTCTGTTTCAACATTTACGAATTACCCCAGTTGCCAGCGCTTCGACTGTACCCGCTTTGTTCAATACCCAGAAATGACGTGCCCTCAGCTGGAAAAGGGAGGAATTGAGACAAACAGCATCGAACCAAGTACGTCAACTATAACTGACTGGTGTGTTTCAATAGTAATCAAACTAAAGTTGTAGGTTTTACAGGATTAAAGAGAATTCATCAATCTTGTTGTGATGGTTCAAATGTTACGGAATATCCACTCCTGTTTTACAAAGAGTTCCAGAGTCTCGAAGGGTTGCACAAAGAGCAATACTTCAATAGAATGGCTAGAGATATTTGCACTTGGAAAGATTTCGAGAACTCATGTCTGCGTATTGACAGGATGGTTTTCCAGCATTATGAGATTAATAATCACCTAACTCCCGCTGAGCAGGAGGCGGCATGTTCCCTACAGGAACACATCAAAGAAAATTGGAGCTTATCAAAGATAACTATTCCTAGGCCAGATTCGGGATACGCATCCCGAAACATGAGCGAACAAATCCGCTGGTACGATAACGATCTTCGATGGAATTCCGTGAATTCGCGTTTCGAATTCGAGGACCCTCAAACCTCGCGACTGACTGATCAGACTTTCAACGATTTTCGAAGGTCGATCCGTCTGCGCGGCTTATACCATCACATATCTTCTCCTCTCCTCTTGTACCGCCTCGATATTCTTGCTGGGGAGTTTAAGGAACTCGGGAGTGATCATTACAAAAATTCTTGGGATCTATATTTTCATCACCTAGACGGTGCTAGTATCCTGCGGCTATGGGACAGCAAAGGAGGAGCCAGGGCATTCTTCTCCGGTTCAAAACAGGCTGAGGCAGATGCCCTGGAATTTATCGACTTTGTGACACGTTTCAAATTTCCTCTTAGCTATGATGGAGTGATAGCTGGCACGGTGGCTTAAATGCTTTTGGTTATGTTTCTCAGTTGACCACACATACTGTACTGTACGGTAATGGAGATGAAGGTTGAAATGATAAGCTAAAGTAACTTGCTACAGTATGAGGATTCTCCTCTGAATACTCAGGGTTCTCCTGCTGAACATAGTTACGTGGCGGTAACTAAGCTACTCAGCGGTCAGGTTTCTCACGTAAGCAACTCGTGCGAATCGTAAGGAAACTGTCATTCCAAAATGAGACACGGGCTTTAATTGTCGAATCAGGCGAACGACTCGGATATCACAAATAGTGACATCGAGCAAGGTAGTACAGTATAGCCATGGCGTGAGCCTTCCCACGTTCGCCTGTTTCCATTATTCTCAAGCACTGTATCGTACATTTTTGACCAGCTTACACCCTTGATGACATATGGCCAATTTCTTGAGCCACCAGAAAGGCTGTAACTCATGTTTTGGACTGGAATAATGCCAAAGATTATCCCTGAGAATCAAATTACTCAGACTTCATCGATTTTTATATGGTGTAAATCTATGATCAAGCATAACGTGAAGATCAGAAAATAACCAGTACTAAAAATATGGGCAGATCGATCCCTCGTCACTGTACTCAATATTTTATTTTTGCGGACGAATTAGAGATTAGACCTTCTTACTTCCCAGGAGCCAAAGGTCTCTTTGGGAGCAAGATAAAATATATTTTTGAACAGGCTTCAGCTAGAATAGACAACCCACCCTCTTCATCTTTCGATACGATCGTGGATATCTATAAAAACCTCCAACCCCTAGAATTTTCCTCTACGCTATAGTCACTAGTCACTCAATAACCGAGCAAGCCTTCGCTTTTGAAGCCTCCGGAGATCTATTCCTCGTTGACAAAGTTCACTCTTTGAACATTTGTGCTGTTTTTTTAATCGATCTTCGATTCAATTCCTTTACGATTTCCTTTATATCCCCTCCCCTTGCATTCGATTCTCACAAGCCCTACTAGCTGTAACCACCATCAGAAACACCCCTGGCAGTGCAGATATAGACCGAGAATTCGACCGCCTGAAAAGAATCAGGGAAATATTTCTCAATAAAGATCTGGTTGTGTTTGTCGAAAAGTCATATTCGTCACTTCAATCGCAAAAAGTCTCAAATCGATGAGATTGTTTCAAGAGATCTCTCCTTCACTACGCTGCGATGGGGGACTGCACCAACCTCTTTCATTATCTCCTACAAAGTGCGCCAGACATTGAATCTCGTGATATGTACGGGCGAACACCTCTCTCATATGCTGCTGAATACGCTTCGTTGGACGTTGTGAAGATTCTGCTTGGACGAGGAGCAGATGTTAATGCAATGGATTATGAGGGCAGCACACCATTGACATGGCTGATACATGCCGGAAACCCTAAAAGCACTAGCTTTGCGGCTACGGAAGCTTACCTTAAAAGGAGGGGGGCCAAAGAAGACACGCTGAGGGGAATGAAACGGGCCTGGGTTTGGGTTTTGACTTATTCTCGCTTGCTCCGACACGTTCGTCCGCGTATCTAAGGCTCTCGATGGCATGGAGCAAGCTGACATTGTATTTTACTGATACTTACTCAAGTTAGTCATATTTGAGGCACACACACGAATTCAAGTTTGGCTTCCATGTTTCAGCAGAGAAACTATCTCAAACCCTAACGCCAAGGGCATGGTGAAGGCTTCAAACACACCTTTAATCAATTTGCTCGTCTCATGGTGCATGATATGTAAGTCATAAATTTAAAGGCCGGTAGGGCCGATTTTAACGCAAATATTCATGGAAAATGGAGCCCGAACGGTTCTTATTCTTAATGACAGGATCAGCGGTAACATCGTGGGTTCGTTTTAAAGTATGTGGAGATATTTAGATACCGTATCCAATTTATGTTTGGTAAAGGATGAAACCCTAGCTGGTGGAAGTATCTTAGCAATGTCTTCTTCACTTCATTCTGTCTGGATAACTAAAGCCTCGGGAGATAACGGTGGCTCATATGAGCACGGAAGAATTCGAAAATAGTGACGGTATGGTGGACACTACTACGGTACAGCCTTCCATGTCGAAGACATACGTCCTTATAGATACGTATACAGAACTTCAAGAGAGAACTACGACTGGTTATCGATATATGTTTTGCAATATACCGCATTAATAGTACTAAATATGTCGAGGAGTTTCACGGTTCGCGTATGGTAAGGTATGAAAGCCAATTAAGCTTTCCCACACAGCCACAGTGCCTTATGGCAAAGCCACAGACTCGGAGGAGGGTGGATGACTACTTTAGACCAAAAACAGACTAGTTCTTACTAGATTAGGATTAGCGCGATATTAGTGGCACACTTTCATTAGCTACATCGGAATTCTGTTGCACGGAGGCCCGTGCCGAAAACGGGAGTTTACTGTACGCGAGGAAGTTCGGCTTCCGCGAAGACGATCTATGTGAATGCGGAGCGCGGGAGATAGTCGCCCACGTACTACTGGAATGCCCAAGGCTCCGAGAGCTGAGGATAGAATTAAGAAGAAAAGTTGGAGCTGCGCTGAGCGGCGTGTCGAGCCTGCTGGGAGGCTCAAACGAAGGTGAGAAAGGTAAACCAGATATCGTCTCAAGGGCGAAGAACGGTTCAGGCCGTATTGGACTTCGCCGAGGCGTCACAGCGGTTTCGCAGCCGTGCGCCATGAGGGCAGCCTAACAATGAGAACGGCAATGGGCCACGAGAGGCCGTGACGAGGCTCCAAGATTCTGTCAGGAAGTGGATCATTCTATGTGTACATACGCGGATATATAGTTGTCGTATACTGCATATCGCTTTGGCAGTTGGATAATAAACCACAGCCTGCTAGGCTAGGTACGGATTCGTATTTTGGCCTAGTTGGGTAAACTAACTTTGGCGAGGGATCAGTGTAAATGATATCACACACACACACACTTTAATAGATCGCCTAGATTACAGTAATTACGCTTTGGATCAGCCATATTCACCATCAGCCCTTTTTGTCGGACTGTAGGATTTCCGTACATGCTAGTACTGAGGGAACCAATTGAATTGATTGGTTGAAGAACTATCCTGGACCTGGCTGTTGAGAGCGTCTCAATGCCTGAATGCTGGTATTAGAGTGTTACCACGCGGGTATTCCGAGTTGACCCGTTTACCATACAAAACATGGGAGGAGTAAACAGTCGCTGATTCAGCCAATCCTTAGTGGTAAAATACTACTTCTCAGCTTGACACTTTTTCCTATTCTCAGCAACGGTTTTTTCTCCCATCCCCTCGCGTCTGCTGTTTGCAGTCCATATTGACCACGGACTTGTGTATGGCTGTCTGCTCCGGTCTTGTCTAGACAAAGGCACGCTTGCGTCGGTCGACTTATCATTAGCGACGATGGCGGGTTCCATACTCTGAGAGGCGAAAACTTCGTGAGAAGGCAATAAAGGGACATAGCTGGGTTCTTATTTCCCAAACAACAAGCTACAGTAGGACCCTCGTCAAGATGCAGCCACGGTTACATCGGTAGAGCTAGTGTGGTCGAAAAAAGAAACGTCTGCGGGTTCCACTGGATAACGACGTCACACCCACACCCGGAGGTACAGCTGGCCACTAATGCTGTTCCTGACTCCGGAGTGGAGCTTCACCTGCCAGCACATGCATCACCTGGCTACCGTGGCATCTCGGCCCGTTGGTTCTAAGGCTTACGGCTTTTTTCTCACTTATTCTACAGAGGTCCATCCCATGAGTCTTTCGATTTTTGCTTTTTCTAGTAATTTTGAACCGTACTAGCGTCGTTTTAGGCTATACAGGCCTTTCTGACGTTTACCCCTCCTTCAATCACTGTCAACTACCTCTGTGTCAACCACTGTGTTAACCTCTGCTTTACCATGGTTAAATACGATTTTGCTACGCGGACTCCTGCGATTATGATGTCTGTTTTTGGTGTTGAACCTCGCGATATCTCCGATTGGACTGGTATACCTACCGAAACCGTCAAAGCAATATACAATCGAGCTGTTGAGCGTGGATTTAATCCCTCAAACCGTCTATTTACCTTAATTGATGCCTACGTTGCTGATGCCTCTCGTTCTGGCCGCCCAAGAAAGCAGATGCCTGAGCTTGAGTCTGCTGTTTTAGCTAAGGTCCGACGTGATCGATATGGACGCGAAAAATCCTGCGCTAATATCGCTAGCGAACTACTTGATATTTCAGCAACGACTGTATGGTGTACTACGGGGCGCTGGTCTAAAGAAGACTAAACCTACCCGAAAACCTGGCTTAACAGATCGAATGCGTACTGATCGATTGAACTGGTGTCTTGAACATCAATATTGGACGCTTGAGAATTTTAAAAATGTGATTTGGACCGATGAAACCTCTGTGATCTTACTACATCGCCGCGGAGGCTATCGAATCTGGCGTACGAAAGATGAGGCTTTTCTTCGAAGCTGTATTCGAGAGCGTTGGAAAGGAAGCTCTGAATTTATGTTCTGGGGTAGCTTTTCTTATAATAAAAAGGCCCTTATCACTGCTGGCTTCCCGAGACTGCCGCTGAGCGCCGGAATTCCGAGGCTTTAATTAATACTTAGAATGCTGATCTCGAGCCTAAGCTACGTGCTGAATAGGAGCTTACGAATAGTGTTCGGCGGATCAATCTTCGAGGTCAAACACCCGGTAAAAAGCCAGAATGGCGGTTTACTGCGAAGACTGGGAAGCTTACTCGAAGTAAAGCTAAAGGTGGGATCGATTGGTATCGATATAATACTACGATCTTAGTACCGAAGCTTTTGCCTTTTGCACAAGATGGTAAAGTCGATCGGCCTGATACTATTGTTCAAGAAGACAAAGCACCTGCGCATACGCATCAACACCAACAGGTAGTATTCGACTTACCTGGTGTTTCGCACCTACTCTGGCCAGGGAATTCGCCAGATTTAAATGCCATTGAACCTGCATGGCCATGGATGAAGCGCTATACTACTAAGAAAGCTGCACCGAAGAGCAGGGCAGAAGCTATTAAGGCGTGGGGTGAGGCATGGCATATACTACCACAGGAGCGTATCCAGCAGTGGATTGAGCATCTACCTCGGCATATTGAAGAGATTATACGTTTAGAAGGGGGTAATGAATACACCCGCATGGTTTGTCTTCAAGTATTGAATGGTTCCCTGAGACTCATTGGAAAATCTGTTCAGTGAGGGAAT